>JACEGR010008594.1:0-35193 GCA_014170235.1 Listronotus bonariensis | reverse complement strand
TTAACAACATTTGCAACAAATTCGAAAGCCTAAATACTAACGTACCGTGGGTGTCTTAAGCGGGGTAAGAGGAAGTTTGTTAACACGGGACTTAAAAACTTGAAGATTTGGGGGAAGGAAAAGACCTCCGCTGGCAGTAGGTTCCACAGTCTAGAAACTCTTAGGGATAAAAGAACGAACGAAATGGGAAGTTCGGGGCCTGTCCAATTGAACTGTATAGGATGCATACGCGCGGCACCACGAGTTTCTCTGTTGGGAGCTGCAAGAGGAGGGACTATACTGGACAATTCGTCGGAGCAGAAGCCGTAAAAGTATCTATAGAAGAGCGATAGATCTCCCACAGCGCGACGATGGGCAAGAGAGAGGAAGTCTTTGAGTAAGTGAGGATCATTAATAAGACGGAACAGCCCTTCTTTGAATGGCATCAAGAATGCTGAAGGTTGTAGGGGATGCCATTCCCCAGACGTGAGAACAATATTCCAGAGAGGGTCGAATTTGGGACACATACAAAGTGTATAAATTGGAAGTGAGAAAAATACTTTTGGCTCGGAAAAGAAATCCAAGCTTTTTGAAGCCGCGGTGGCTATAGATACAATGTGTTTATGCCAGTTAAGGTTATTCTCAAATGTGACGCCCACAAGGTTAAATGTGTCCCGCTCTGCAAAACCTGGCCACTCATAAGCAAAGGATGAGTGTTTGATGATTTTTTTCGCGACAAGGAACACGATTGTGTTTTGGATGCATTAAATTGAACGAGATTTTTGGCGCCCCAATCCAATATCAAATTGAGATCCTGTGAAAGAGATATCTGCATCGCCCTGCGTTTGCTTTCCAAGTCGGGTTGAGAGATTGGTTTGGGAACCTGAAAAGTGGAGTGAAGGGTACTATCGTCAGCATAACTATGAATGGGATTGGTTGTGGAAGAAAGAAGGTCGTTGATGTGAAGAAGAAACAAAGTTGGTGCTAGTACTGAACCCTGTGGCACTCCAGCATTAATTTCGTGAAAGCTTGAAGAGTGGCCATCAACAATGACTGATATACGTCGATTAGAAAGATAACTGGAGAGCCAAGAGCAGAGTTTAGTTGGAAGACCGTAGGAGGGAAGTTTATTAAGAAGTGCGTCATGCCAGACTTGGTCGAAAGCTTTAGATATATCAAGAGCAACGATCTGGGACTCACCTAGAAACTCAAGAGACTTGTTCCAGTTGTGTGAAACGAAGGAAAGAAGATCTGCTGTAGATCTCTTGTGACGAAATCCGTATTGCCTGTCATGTAAAATTTTATGTTTTTCTAAGTACCTAAGAATTTGCGAGTTAATGGATTTCTCCATTACTTTACAAAGCATTGAGAGAAGTGAAATGGGTCTATAGTTGGATGGAAGAGATTTAGATCCTTTCTTGGGAATAGGCTGGACACGTGCAGCTCTCCAGCTGTCTGGAAAAATACCCGTGTCATAAGAAATTCGAAGAGCCTGGTTAAAATAGGTAAGTTCAGGAGCACATTTTTTAAAGCGATTGCTGGTATTCCCATATTTTAAAAGCGCAAATTCGGTACCCTTTGAAAATAATACAAAAAAACATAAAAAAGGCCGCCTGCAATCGGACTATTTTATACAAAGGCGCTGCTATCCTTTACAGCGACGCGCCGATACACTATGGGATAGAAATCCATTATTTTGGCCAAAAAGCAACTTTGAAATTTTAATGGCTCATGCTGTGTATTTCAAAGTAGATACTCCAAACTACATGTACGCAAAATTATAAAAGGATATGACGATTTCTATTGGGGGTAATAAGAAACTTGAAAATGTATTTTAAGTAAAACATAAATATACAACATTTAATCTACTTAGTTTATTATTAGCCTTGTTTACTAAAAAAGTAAAAGAGTTTAAATAATAAGAGCTATTGTTGTGTTTCCGATGCAGTCTCGCGAAGTCTCGCTACTTTTGTCAAAGATTTTTTACCTTTTTCTTTATCAGTTTTGTACTTACAATTGCCTTCCTACTTTTTGCTACTTCTGAGTGTAAGGACAGATACAAGATTTTTTTATAATTTACAAGGTTTTCCATTTTAAAATTTAATATGTTTTGTCCTACACTGTATATCCTAAAAGATAAAAGCATTCTGATGAAAGATATGGATTCCACAGAATCTACCCAACAAAACAGTGTTTTTTATTTATTTTATACGTTAAAAAATAAAAAAGTTGGGAAGATGTATCTCTATTACGCTTCTAAGAATAATTTAAAATTATTTTTCATATTTGGATGGTCATATTTCCGAAACTAATTGAGATAGACACATCAAATGTAGTATTTTTTAAAGCATTTTAAAAGATTTTTTTGGTGGTGATATAATATTCAGGGTATTCCATTTAAAAAAATCATACCTATTGTCTTACCCTGTATATCATATGAGATAATAATCATCGGATTACTGATTAGAATACTACCGAATTAACCAAACAAGCTGACATTTTAGTTTATTATGTACAATAAAAATAATAATGTTAAGGGGTGTAAATTTATAATATTTTTCCAGTAAAAAGCACCTTATTTTAAGCTAGATTGGTAAGTTTCAGAATTTTGACCAAAAAATTAATTTCTATCCCATAGTGCGATAACCACCTGCATCAACCGGCATATCATAAAAGAAATATAGCAAAGGCGGCCGCGAAGACAAAGCATGCCGATTTATTTGCTTTAAACTTTTTTTGTGATTTTTTTTCTTATAGGTCCTCCTAGAAAAGATGTATCCTGTAATGCAGTGCCACTTTTTTATCTTTGGACAAACCACGAAGGCTTAAAGCCTAAATACTACCGTACCGTGGGTGTCTAAAACCTTTTTTTTTTGCTCTTCACAATTATTTTGACCAAATCATCCTTTTACATTTCCTAAAAGATTGGGGTATAGGGAGAGGGGGTTAAAGCTAATCTTAACAGAGGGGAAAGAATGGGGTCAAAAAATAAATGAAAACGCCTCAACGTAATTTATGGACGCCCCCTAATTGGTTTGTAATTTGTAAAAATTTTCCTGGTCAGTAACCTATGTTAATTTTCACATTATTTAATAAGTTTTTTCTAAATTAAAAACATTGTAATAAAATAAATTTCTGGTTTTGTAGTATGAAAACTTACAAATCTAAAATAAAAATTAATAAACTTGGCTAAATGGCTTAAGTGGTCACTTAATCTTAGTAGAATCTGCTTTAGTTCTTAAAACAACCTTCTTTAACACCCTGTATAGTTTACCAATATATCACAATATTATTCCGTCAATTGTACACCGATTAAAAAAAAACTTTTTTATTTGAAAGGGTGCACTTCTGCGGTGGTCCCAATAAAAACCCAAATCAGGATAGCAAAAGAGAAATGTACTAGACCTATTGTTTTCTCTCTGCTGTACGTTGTTCAGTGCGGCAAAGCTGCCTCTAGACTGGTATAAGCTCAAACATCAAAGATACATTTAGAATCGACAACCTTGAGTTAAAATTTACCCCTATTACCGAACTGAAAGTGTAATTTAATTGATTCACATTGTTCACATTAGTTCTGGTTACTTAAATCATTTTTTAAATAACTAAGTAACTAAAAAGCGAAAAATAAACAACTCTTACAACTCAACTTAAAAGGTAAAAATAATAAATAGAAGAAAAAACAAAAAAAATAGTCAAGTCAGGTAATAACGTATGCAAGAAACTACTATAATAATAGCCTAGTTTACACCGGGAGGACCAAATTTTTAGTTCGAGGTCTAAATGACGTCACGCGTACTTTATTCACGGTGTAAACACTTGAGTATTAAAATTTGCTACTCCAATTCAGTCCTTCTCAAATGGGGGTGACCAAATATGATTTTCTTTGGTGTAAACACGTCGGACTTTTTTAGTGGACCAAAATAACAGCCTTGATCTTTGACAGTGCGCATTTCAATGAAAAAGACGTTGAATTTCGGTTTTAACCTAATAATTTTGTTGTTTGTTTATATTTTTAAAATTTTGTTAATATTTAACTAAAACTGTTTTCGTATTTTTTTTCAAATAGAATTTAAAAGCGATACAGTTTTAAAAGATAAAAACGAGGTTCGGTTCTGGTCATATGCTCAGCTGTCATTTTGGTACTAGAATTAAACGTGAATTAAATTGATCCATAAACTAAGTTGGTGTAAACACTAGTGAACTAACAAAAATAAGTCCTAGGTTTGGTCTACGGTTCTAATTGGTCCTCGCGGTGTAAACTAGGCTAATAACTAAATACAAAAAGCTCTTTTATACCCTATATTTTTTTATTAACTATTTTTAACTTTTTAGTGAGTTTTGTTTATTTTTAAATTATTTCGTTATCCATCCATCCATTATTTTCTTAAAAAGCTTCGCAATGCAAGCGAAATTGATTACCCTTTAATTTCGGTTTATGCGCTCCATTATCTTCATAATAAAAAGTTGCTTTCAATTAGTAGTCTCAAGCAGACCCCATAAAGAAAACCGCAAACTTTCCGAACTTTAAAAAGAACCAGTGTTAAACATATAAATTTTTAGCTGTAAAACTTTATAAAGTAAGCCGTTTGTCAATAATAAATAAAAGGAATTTTAATGGGCATACCGTAAATAATAAACGGGTTTTTAACGATAAGGCCATACCACAATAATTCTATGCCTACTACAATAAACTTAAATATCTATTTATGCAATGAAACAGTAAACGCGACATCAACTGAACTATACGGTTAAGTTACCTTTGATTTCGTTATTATTTTTTTTAGTTTATGTGTCACTAGTTTAAATATTTGACAGTTTGCGAACAAATTTAACAAAAATTATTTAAAATTAATAATAATAATGAATAACTAAGAAATTAAAAAGAAATTTATATTATTTTAGTACCTATTATTTCTATAAGGTAGGTACATATAATTTTCTAAAATTAAATCATAACGGCATAGTTATGAAGAGGATAATTGTATCTTAAAAAATAAGGAGGCTATGATTTTTTTGTTGTAATATAATGGCTGTGCTGCAAAAATTAAAAACTAATAAGTTTAAATAAGTAAAACATGTATTAACTGGTAATTTGGGGATCTTTTAAACTGTTTTAGAAAAATATAGTATGTAACACATGCATAAAGTGTCTATCTTTTTACTCATGGGATTGCCGCACTCGAGTAACGGGTCGTGCTGTTCCCATCCGCAAAAAAGTATTACTTTATGCACTTGTTACATAAATTACTAATAGAAAAAAACAATATTTACAACCATGTAGAGTGGGATAGTATAAAAGTACCGCAACTTTTAAATATCTTTAACCACTAAAGGTAAAGATGGGTCCTCATTTAATTCATTCTCAAAAGCGATCTTTTTACTTTTCGGATATAGACTATAGAGATCAATAAATCATTTTGTTTTAAATTTCTATAGCTTATGTTACATTTTTAAAGGGGAAAAAATTAAATTTTAAGATTGTGTGAAAATATAAATAGAGTTAGTTAGTCACCCTATATTTGGAAATCGGCCCTTTTGTGTTTTCCTGACGTCACAACCAAATGGCGAGGATAAAAACTTAACATTTATGACGAACTTATCTTTTCAAATTACCACAAAAAGTAAAAGTAGAGAAATATAAAGAAATTTGCATACTTAAGACCTTAAACCTTTAATATAGCGACATATCTAAAAAAGTTATAAGCGATACAAATATTAGGCAATAATAATAAAGTCTCAAACTTTTTGCATATATTTTCCTCTCACCAACGAAATGCTCGTTTTAAAAGCCCTAGTTTCTTTATATAGTTTTTAACGAAGCTTATATTAAAAGTTAGGAAGTCTTGAAATTTATCTGTTTCAGATTATCCACGATCAACTTTCTAAAGTTTTAGTTGCTTTTGGTATTCTAATGAAAAACAAGTTTTTGTTGGGTGAACATTAATTAAACTAAACGCGAACGATGTTGTGACTTTTTAGAGATAATCTTTAAATGATAAGATGTGGGTTCTTTCTTTTGTAGTGACCAGGAAAAATATTTCACTACAGTAAATAAAATTATAAAATTTTATTTTAATAATTGAAAATAAAAATAGAGTTAAAATTTAATAAATAAAATAAAAATAAATTTAATTAAAATTTTATTGAAAAAGACATAAATATTATTTATTTGGATAAAACAAAAATAAGAAATATTATTTATTTGAATAAAAAAAATATGTATTTTTTTTAATTAATGATTTATTTTTTTAAAGACTAAGTTCCAAAATAAATTAAGTTATTTTCAAAATAAAAAAATGTTTTAAGAAGTATACCAGATTTGAAAAAAAAGCTGCTAAGTTTTCATCAAATTAAATTTAAATAAAAATAATTTAAAGTATAATAATGCTTACTTAAAAATTTTCTATCAGTTATCCAAATAAAAAAATTAAAAAGTCACATCTATTTACTTTTTTCACATTTTGATTGCATAATTTAACCGATACCCGAAAACTGGAACAGACAAAAAGAGTTTGGGTGCAAGACCCCCTTCGAATGGTATTAGGCGACGACAAATAATTACGCGATTTTGGTGCCGTGGGTAGAAAACACCGTGTGCAAAACTAGCCACCTGCGGTTGTGCACGCGGTACTACATGGAAATGTCCAAGAAAACAAGCTCAACTTTTCGCTCGGTACCAACGTAACCTTGCACGTGTTCTTTGGATGAAACAAAGAACTAGGACGATATAAAAAAACATTGTAACCGCCTAAAAAGTTAGTTACTCGTGATCATCCATTACAAAAAGTTCAAAACAAGGAAATGGGGTCCAAGTAAACCCAGACGGGCGGTCCGGGAAGCGTAATTACTATCTATACTATTATGCAGAGCCAGTCAGCTCTGTAAAAGAGTGAGACTTAGTAATAGGGAAGAACGCAGTTTTAAGTATTTCTAACCATACTAGAGTGCAGCGCGGGCCAGCTCTGGGCCGTAAGTATAGGTAGTAATTATAATACGCTGGTGTGTGTACCCTAAGTATACTCGACTACAGATCCCGATTAATTTTTTACGCGCGAAGACTTGCTGTGATTTATATTATTCTTTAGGTGCATATTATAAACGTAAACATAACCTCTTATTAATCTAATTTGTTTTTATACCTACTAGTGCAGCTGTGAGTGCTCTTGTTTATTTGTGTTGATGAATAAAGTTATTAGAATGGATAAATATCCAAATAATATTCAAAAAATCTGTGACTGACTGTGAGGATGTGGTTCTCAATAACAGTTATGAAAATGAAAAATAATTATTCCTTAACTATAAGAAGCAAAAAAAAGTGATGAAAGGGAATTATCTGACAGTGAGTGGTGTAATAACTGGATTAATAAATTTAGTACCATAACCAGCACGAACTGGATTGTGAGATATAAATTTCCTACCCTTCAAAAATGCCAGTATAAGAAGGTATTTAAATGTCACCATAGCAGCTTCAGTAAGGTGAACTGCAATAAAAGATGTTAGAGCAGAGTTAGAAACAGAAATTTTGAGGCAACCATTTCATTTTTGTTTAAAAAAATTAACAAAAATACCATAAAAAATGACGATTTGCTAAGGAAGGGATTAAATATCGTTATAAGTGTAAGTGTTTTTAATTTTTTTTCTTCTACCGCGCATAAAGTATTCACTTTACGCACGCTTTTATTAAAGGATGCTATATCTGAAAATAGACAAAATGCAAAATCATATTAATATAAATATCAATTTAATGTAAAACGCGGCCACAGGATGCCACGAAAGTATACCGATAAACTTTAAAATATGTTAAAGGATATACGTACTTAATATGTTTACTAAAAAAAGTTTGCTTTAATTTCTTCCAACACCCTTTCATTATTCAGAACTAGTGTCTGACATAAATATCATGCAATAAGTGTCAAATGTAAAGGCACCTTTAAAGTTTGTCGGTATGTTTTCGACACACCCTGTACTTATATATTAAACATATGATGTAAAAATGTAAATAAAGATTTTAAAATGTTTTAAGAATTGTTATTAAGAACATACACACAAAGACATACCTATTATAAAAAACATTTAAGTTTTTATACATAATATGTTTAAATTTTTTTATATACTTTTTATATTTATGTCTTTGAGTACACATGCCGCGTCTTGTCGCCTTGCAATAATTGGAAAAAAGAATCGGGATCTGTAGTCGAGTATATTTAGGAGTATGAAAATAATGCGTAACGCCAATTACACATTTACTATCTGTACTACGGCCCAGAGCTGGCTCGCGCTGCACTCTAGTATGGTTAGAATTACTTAAAACTGCGTTCTTCCCTATTACTAAGTCTACTCTTTTACAGAGCTGACTGGCTCTGCATAATAGTATAGATAGTAATTACGCGTCCGGGAAAGTAAAGTACGCGAACGGGAAAATGTATGTTCGACGGATCTTTGATCGCGGAAAGTAAAGTCCAATTTTCCGTTAAATAATTAAGATAAAAGTATGTGAATTCTGCATGTTTTATGTATTGTAAGATATAGTGAAAAATTGTAGCAGATAATTCAAGCTTGAAATTATAATAATAATTTTTATTAAACAATGAAGTGGATAAATATTTAAAATAAAAAGTGTTTTAGTGAACTTCATGTATTATTGGCTGATATCATAAATTTGAATTATATTTTCTAAATAACGATAAGTACAAATAAATTTAAGCTCCCTTTCGAAATTGTATATGAACATTTAAGCTCCCTTTCAAAATTTCTACGAAGCTTTGAGCTTCTAAAAAATCGAACCCGAAGAGAATCCTGTAGTAACCCAAGAATAAAAAGGTCAAAATAAATAAATAAATAAAATAAATAAATCAAAACGGAGTTAAATTTGGAGTGGCGCTACACTTTATTTCATCTTATTGCACAAAAAGCAATACGGCTTTTTAGCTTTTTTTTCCGCGCCTTATAACGATCATAGACTCGCTCAATTTCAAAGCTCAGCAGTAGGTATGTTACTGGACAATTCAGTTAGGATAGGGGCTTTCCCATATTCAGTGGTGGTCTTAATTCTTAAACGGCAACATAAAAGTTTTTCATACATCAACGCAACGACATGGGGCACTTATGACCCCATGAAGATTTAATGGTATTTTAAATTTTAAAGAGCAAAAACCTATCAAATTTCTTTTAATTGGTTGTTTTGTAATTAAACCAATGATTTTGTATGAAAAAAAAGAAAATGTATTTTTTGCACATCTTCGTTATATTTTCATAATTATTCTATAAAGCATTATTTGTGTGCAGTAAAGCATTAAGTCGTACTTTGTTTTATCAGTCTGTCTTGTATCTTTGTGCTTTAAAACAGTGTATCTTATTTCTACGTTTCATTTGTATAAGTAATTTTATGCAGCATGTTGTCGTCAAAATAAAATTTTCAAGCTTCCTACTCAGTTTTTTGTCCCTTTAGGTTTTGTAAGATGTAAAATCAAATTTTCCCTGTCCGTGTGTTAAGAGTGTCATCTTAATCATCACGATTAATTTTTAGTTGGTTCATACACCTTTCGACTGCCTCCACTTCTTTTTCTTCCTTGTTCTTTAGATTCACTTTTAATAACTTAATTAATAATAATTATTGTCGATATCCCTATTACTTTCTTCATGTCGTCTTTTAATTTTTTTTTGTTTTTTTTTAGTTTAATATTCTTATTTTATAAACATGTCTTTTTGTTACGCCAAACAACAACACGGGTCGCCGGCGACCTCAACACCTAAAATTCAGGTAATATACTTCTGCGGCATTCGTTATTTGCTGTGTTAATAGTAACAACCAAGCTACAAAGGTAGGCATAGCAGCAATATTATAAGACAACTTTGCAAGAAATATGAAAAAAATATCATTCGGTGGGGTCACGGGTCGTTAAAGGATTAAAATGTCTGGCTCCAAGATGCATCAAAGCCAAATCATATTATCTTGATCCTCGAGGACCAAAAGACGCCCGTACAGCTTCTTCAGCCGCCAAACCCTAGAAAGATATGTAGCTTTCTAAGAAAACGTTCGACTTTAACTACTCAAACGTTGAAGAAAGAAAGCAGATATGGACGTCATTTGAACTATCAATCAATAAACATGCCGTGCCAGCTTGATGTTATTAATTAAGTTTCAATGTGTTGAACATTACACGTAGCAATTAGACAGACAAAGACCGTATGTTTTAAAAACCCGCCTAAAATTAAATTTTAGGATGTTCTTCTCTGCTCGTGAAGATACGTACCAAGTTTGCATATAAATACAAAGGAAAACGAACTTTCTCACCGGTCGGACGAAAATCTTAATATTTCCAATACGTGTTCTTACCTCCCCTGTATTATTTCTGTAGGTAGAAGGCGTTTTTTTAATTTTGGACAATCCACGAAGGCTTAAAGCCTAAATACTAACATACTGTGGGTGTCTTAAGCGAGGTAAAAGGAAGTTTGTTGACACGGGACTTAAATACCTAAAGATTTGGAGGGAAAGGAAAGACCTCCGCAGGCAACAGGTTCCCCATTCTAGAAACTTTAGGGATAAAAGAACGAACAAAGTGGAAAGTTCGAGGCCTGTCCAATTTGACTGTATAGGGATGCAAACTACGGCACCACGAGTTTCTCTGTTGGGAACCGTAAGTAGAGGAATTATACTAACATGGATACCACATATCCAAAACATCGTATCAACATGTAGAACCGGCTTAAACATCCTTAAAGTTTTGACCACCCGATCATGGGGAGCAGACACATCCACACTACTAAAGATATATAGAGCTCTTATAAGATCACGCATCGATTACGGCGCAGCGGCGTATGACTCAGCAATAATGTCCACCTTAAAACTCCTTGATCCCATCCACAACTCAGCTATCCGTCTTGCTCTTGGAGCCTTCTGCACCAGTCCTGTAAATAGTATTCTCTGCGAAGCTTCAGAACCTCCCTAAGCTACCGTAGAGCATTTCTCTCCCTTTCATACGCCACATCCGTGGGCGCAAATCCTAAAAACCCTACCTATCACAATACTTTTTCAGCACGCTACAATAATATATACACAAGTAAACCCCGTACTAGGCCAGCTTTCTATGAACGAATTAACCGTTACCAACAAAAATTTAAATTATCTTACCCCAAATTCTTTCAACAAGATCTATTTATGCCTCCTCCATGGACTATCTCCAAACCTCGTTGTATTACAAATCTAGCACAATACAACAAACATGACATATCTCCACTTTTGATAAAAGCCGAATTCCTTTCTCTATTAAACAATTTACCTGAGGGCGATAAGATATATACAGATGCTTCTAAGTTACCCCAAGGCACAACCGCTGCTGTAGTTACTAATAAAGACACACTTACTTTCTTAATGACTAAGTATACAAGCGTCTATACAGCAGAACTATATGCCATTTTCAAGCCTTGTTGTTTGTAGAACAAAGTGACAGTCACTACTCAATAATTATCTCCGATTCTCTAAGCTCCATCACTGCTATTCAAAATGCTTATTCAAAGCACCCCGTGGTACAAAGAATATACAGAGCTCTTGCCAACATTAAAAATCAACATAAAGAAGTAATTTTTATTTGGGTCCCATCACACATCGGAATAGATGGAAACGAACAAGCGGATAAAGCGGCTCGGACCGCTACCGAAAACGCAAACTCTATCTACGTACCAAACACAGTAGCAGAAGACTTTAAAAATTTCATAAAAGATCAAATAACTTGGTTTTGGCAAGAAGAATGGAATAGTGCAACAACACATTTGCGGGAGTGTAAAACAAGCGTGAAACCGTGGCAGTGCAATTTAAAGTTAAACCGAAAAGAACAAGTGTTAATTAATCGACTTCGGATAGGGCATACTAAACTAACTCATAGTTACCTTCTAACAAAAGACAACCGTCCTTTCTGTGAATTGTGTACAGTGCCTCTAACCATTAAACACATTTTAGTGGAGCGTCCAAAGCACGCGCGAGAAAGACAGAAAAATAACCTTAAAAACTCCCTTCAGGACATTCTTAATAACAATTTAAGAGATACATTAAATTTAGGACTGCGAGCTAATAAACTCAATATAAATCATAGAGTAGTACAACAAACATGTGATGTGAACAAACGACTAAATTTTTGTTTACGTGGCGTCAATAGAGACCCATTGGGTTGCAAAGCATTAAATAATGATAAGAAAAAAATGTTTATATAATGTATATCTTTTCATCGGTGGGGAAAGTGGCTATGGACTTTTTTTTTTTTTAAATATGTCAAAAAATACTATACTTAATATTATTTCGGCTTGTGGCAATCCTTCGGGTAGTATCGGATTATATATTTTTGTTATCCCTAAATTATTTTCTTCTAAATAAAAAAATAGCTACCTCCAAAAATGTTAAACTGACGTTTTCTTTGTAGCCCTCTGTTTCCTTTACGTCACTTTTTAAATTGTCAGATTAGTGGAATATACACTGTTTGGCATGTAATTAACTTTACCCTATCTCAATCCGGACGCGCTCTGACAATTTCTGACGGACATATTTTTGTTTTTTTATGATCGGCCCAGTATGCGGGGCTCATATTTGTGAGTAGTTGCTTAACCGGGTACAAGGCATCACTCCGGTATATTAATCTGCCGCGCCGTAGTAAATCCCGAAATCCCCTTTGGGCTCCCCTTCTTATTTTCACCTTTTAAAGCGACAGGTGGTAGCCCAAAGGGCAGGTAGATACTTCTGGGTGATTTAGATCTGTAACTTGTTTTACTGATTTAAACTGGGCGATGCATGACCATTATTTTCTTTTAAGGTTATAAAACGAGGATTGACAGAGAGAGATAGGAAATGTCACTGCACCATTTCTCCTGATTTAAATATGTGTGATTTTCCCCGTACCTTAGGAGGACCATATACAGGAGGGTGTCTCTAAAAAGGTACGGAAAATACTGCCACTAATTCCTGGAGGCTAAAAGTATGACGATCTAACCCAACTTACACTTCCACTCAAAGTGTGGATGTTTTGGAAAACAGAAAATACAAGATTTTTGAAGCTGCCATGGCTATAGATACAATGTGTTTATGCCAGTTGGGGTTATTGTCGTTGCCTAGGCAAATGTACTTTACCGGCCATGGACGGAATATATTTTGGATTCTAACTGCTTTCTATACATTTAATATGTAACCATGTTAGGCCATGGTTTGAACCCGGAGTTGACCCCGAAACTTTTCCAAGAAAATAAGAATATTCTGAGACATGTCGATAGGTACTTATTTTTGGCGCTGAGGTTTTTTCACATATTACTAAGCCTGTATGCTGCTTAGCGCTGCATCATGGGTATCTTGATAATAATAGCCTATGGGTTGACGAGCACGGGCCTGGCACCCTACCGCATGTGCTGACAGCATGCACTTTACAGCACGCCTGCAGTTCAGGGCTGAAATTAAGTCACCTACTAGGTGGGAAGAATCAGAGAGAAAGTATTTCATGCGCAGGGGTGCATACTCTCTTTAACTCTTTTTCTACGACTAATAGTTTATTGTGGGAGTTATGACATATTACAAACAATAAATTTAATGTTTCCGATTTGTGATAGAATATTTGTCAGTCATGGCGTACGCGATTTATAACCGACTGCATTTTTTACATAATGTAATTTATTTTTTATTATTAGTTGATTTTACGTGCTTGTCAATGCTTATTTTAAAAACACCGTATAGAACAAACTATAGTAAAGTCTCTCCGCTATCAGCACGGATATCCGACAACGGATCTCCCTTTGCATCTCGTCCCCGCTGAAAAGACTAGATATACTATTCTTTTTCAATGCGTGTTCGAAGCGAGCGTAGCAATTAAACGGATCTGGTGCAAGCCAAACCCCAAGGCGATATGGCGGCAAGGTTGTGAATATAAACAATTATTGTAATTGTGTTGCTGACTGTAAGACTACAAACTACTATAGTTATGTATAAGTTGATTTAAAGCACCTTATGACGTCCGTAGGTAATGGATGTGAGTAATGAGCCAGGGTAATGGTCGTGTGTAATGAGCTAATTTACCTGTTTAAAATCACTAAAAATAATGTATTATATTTTTAAATTGTCGTAGAATAAAAGAATAATTTATTCGAAATGAATAAGCTTTGCTGTATTTACTTCTGTCCATTGCTGGTTAATTTAGGAAAATATTTAAAATGGGCTAGACAACTTTTTTTAATTAAATATGTTATGTTGTAAAACTTCCCTGTTTTGATGTTTGTTAAATCAAAAATGTCATAAACGCATTTGTGCACTTTATTTGCTTACAGCTTTTCAAACATTAATAAAAGTTTTGTTTTTTTTTGTTTAAAATTGGATTTTTCATACATGGCAAAATACATTAATCCTGTTTTAATAAACGAAAAAAAAAGCAAAAACTTTGTCTTTTTTTATTTTTAAGGCTTTTAAATCCCTTCTCTTTTATAAATAGTCCGGATAATTTAGACATCCAAGGTTACAAAATTCGGCAATTATTGGCTAAAAATTGGTAGGATTGTTTAAAACATCATGATAAATAAAACGTAAAAAGTCCTTATCGATCCGACCCAAGGAAAATATTTTACTCGGGGTCAAAATGTCACAAATACGGATTTCTTGGATTTTTTTTTAATTTGACAATTACATTACAAAAATTACATACATAGAAAATGGTGCCTAAAATGGTGCATAAAGACTTTTTTGGGCTGACAGTATGTATAAAGTAATCACTTAACATGAAACTCAGAAACTTATTAATTTAACTTACAAACAGTAGAATAAGTCTTCAACTAAACTCTGTACTTGGCTCTCTAGTTATCTATCTGATCGTCGTATATCAGTTATTGTGGACGGACCATTTTTCAAGCTTTCACCAAGTAAATGCTGGAGTCCCTCAGGGCTCAGTTCTGGCACCAACATTGTTCCTTCTTCACATCCAACGACCTTCTCTCGTCCACAACTAATTTCATTCATAGTTTCGCCGACGATAGTACCCTTCACTCCAGTTTTCAGGTTCCTAAACCCATCACTAACCTGACTTGGAAAACAAACGCAGAGCGATGCAGATATCTCTTTTCGCAGGATCTTAATTTAATATTGGATTGGGGCGCCAAAAATCTCGTCCATTTTAATGCATCCAAAAACACAATCATGTTCCTTGTCGCGAAAAGTTATCAAATACTCATCCTCTACTTATGAGCGGCCAAGTTTCACAGAGCAAAGACACCTTCAATCTTGTGGGCGTCACATTTGAAAGTAACCTTAACTGGCATAAACACATTGTATCTATAGCCACGGCAGCCTCAAAAAGCTTGGATTTCTCTTCGAGGCCAACAAAGTATTTCTCCCCTTCGTTCTTCATAATATATAAAAGTTTTAATTTTCTTAAAATGTTTAAATAAACTTTAATTTTAATTGAGACAGAATAATACCTTTGTTTAAACTTCAGATGTGCACTTGCATATTCTTACAATAACAAAGTGACAAACAAAGAAATGCTAAAAATATTTTCTTATTATATTTGCCTTTTGCTTAGTTGTTGTTTTATTTCTTTTAAAAGCTCGCCAACTTTATGATCCGAAGCGAATCACATCCTTCAGTATTTCTATGGAGAAATAATGCACACAAAAACTGATTTGTGTCTACGTTACTTATCGGATTTATGTGCATGATACTGGTAGCATTGATTTATCCTTCAACATTTTAAAATACATAATGTTGTGTTTTTATTCTTTTTATGAAAATTTATGAAGTGATAGTATACCGGGCGGTATGGAAGACAGAACGGCCGACCACAGGCTCATGCATGCATTTAATCCTCTTCACTTATCTACTATATACTCTCCTACAATTTACTTCTGCAACGAGCACGCCGATTGGTGCCAAACGAAATCAGGGGCTCCAGCCGCAACACTTCTACCTTTCGTCGGACGGCGACAAGGGAGCAACACCTCTACCTCAAATATTGCTACTGCTTTAACATACTGTGTAATGAATTGAAGATATGTTCTGTAGTTCGGCGGATTCATTTAATGGATGGTCTTTGAGTAAGTAAAGGATCATTAATAAGACGAACAGCCCTTCTTTGAATGGCATCAAGAATGCTGAGGGTTGTAGGGGATGCCAATCCCCAGACATGAGAACAATATTCAGAGGGTCGAATTTGGGACACATACAAAGTGTATAAATTGGAAGGAAAAATACTTTTGGCTCGGAAAAGAAATCCAAGCTTTTTTGAAGCCGCGGTGGCTATAGATACAATGTGTTTATGCCAGTTAAGGTTATTCTCAAATGTGACGCCCACAAGGTTTAATGTGTTCCCGCTCTGCAAAACCTGGCCACTCATAAGCAAAGGATGAGTGTTTGATGATTTTCTCGCGACAAGGAACATGATTGTGTTTTGGATGCATTAAATTGAACGAGATTTTTGGCGCCCCAATCCAAGATCAAATTAAGATCCTGTGAAAGAGATATCTGCATCGCCCCTGCGTTTGCTTTCAAGTCGGAGTTGAGAGATTGGTTTGGGAACACTGAAAAGTGGAGTGAAGGGTACTTATCGTCAGCAAAACTATAGATGGGATTGTGGTTGTGGAAGAAAGAGAGAAGGTCGTTGATGTGAAGAAGAAACAAAGTTGGTGCTAGAACTGAACCCTGAGGCACTCCAGCATTAATTTCGTGAAAGCTTGAAGAGTGGCCGACAATGACTGATATACGTCGATTGAAGATAACTGGAGACCCAAGAGCAGAGTTTAGTTGGAAGACCGTAGGAAGTTTATTAAGTGTGCCATGCCAGACTTGGTCCGAAAGCTTTAGATATATCAGGAGCAACGATCTGGGACTCACCTAGAAACTCAAGAGACTTGTTCCAGTTGTGTGAGACGAAGGAAAGAAGATCTGCTGTAGGAACCGGTTCTGGGACTATTCGCATGCGCAGTGAAAAAAGCAGCGTTCGCGGTTAGTAAAATCCTGAATTTTTAGTAACAGTTCTGTGTTCGCGGGTTACAATGGAATCAGTTCGTTACCGGTTCGTAACCTGATTAGCAGTCCTGGGATTTTGTTGGAACTAAAAGTTCAGTTCGGAATTTCATGCGCATTGTCGACATGGTCAGCTGTTTTCTGTTTTTGTGGTACAGAAATAAACCGTTGTATTACAGTTTATTTGTTTCTGCCACTTTTTATGCGGGTTAATATACCTGTTGAATATTTTTTATATTTTTGTGATTCTGAGCGTATATAAACAAAGGATTTTTAATTGTATTCCGTATGAATGTATGTATGCAATAAAATAAATAAAGATTTAATTAAAAATATAGACAATATTACAAGATTTTACCATTTCTTGTTGTTTGAATTTTATCTTTAGTTAAATACACATACTTATGTTAAAAACGAGAGGAGGCAGGGAATCCCTCGTCTTCCGCCGAGAGACCTCGAGTGGCTTTCGACAGTATAACAATTTACCTTTTTGTTTGAATTTAATTTTTTTGTGTAGTATCCAATTTAACCATGAAAAATCCTAACCAAAGGCTAGGTTAGAATACATCCTCAGCTGTATAGAAAATCGTTCGCGGTAAATAAAAATTCCGAACTAATAAATAACTAGACATGCGCTTTAAAACAATTCTAAACCAGTTCGGTTCTGGTTCAGAATCAGTTCATTACTAGACCCGCGAACAAAGAGTGTAGCTGCTAAAAGCCATTTTTGACCGATATGAATAAAGAGCAAAGAATGGGGTTTGCACTGGAATATTTACCGCAAGGTATGGATTTTTGAGGAAAGGGTAGTAATTACCGATTAAGATTAAAGATTTTTCAATCTTATTATAGCGGACAGATTAGAGTGTATAGGCCGCAAAATACACGGTACGAAGAAGATATACCCAACATGTTAAAACAAATGGAAGATTTTCTGTTAATGTATGGAGGTATATGTCTTTCAGAGGGCTAGGCATATGCCACCGTATTCGAGAAAGATTTAATAGTCAAGCTTATATACACATACTTCAAAATGTTATGTTGCCATCGGTAAACAATATATTTGAACAAGAAAGTTTTATATACCAGCATGACAACTGCCCCGTCCATACAGCAAGGAGAGTTTCGGACTGGCTACTGAAAAATAACATTTCATTGTTACCTTGGCCCTTAAGAAGCTCTGATATCAATCCAATCAGAAAACATTTGGGGGATATATCGTAAAGGAAATTAACAAGAACAATGGTTTCCATCCTCAAAACAGTGATGATTTGTGGAATCAAATTGAAGAAACCTGAAATAATTACAGTGTTTACCATGCACAAATGCTGATTGCATCAATGCCCACACGTTTAAACGTATTAGTGGAAAAAATGGTGCCGCTTTGAAATATTAAGCCAGTGTTTTTCTTTAATATTTGAATAAAATAAACTATATATTTATTTTGGAGTCATGTATTTTATTAAATATTAATTAAGGTGAGAAAAAGGTAAAAAGCCAAGTTTCCAAAATATTGAAAATTGATATAAAATGTTAACCTAAGTTGTACGAAATTTTATTTCCGTCACTGTACTTCCTTTAAAAATAATACTACTTGGCCTACCCTGTATATCTTTAAAGCTTATAAAATTATAATTGCAAAAATACAGAATTAACCCAACAAGCCGATATTTTAATTTTGTATGACAGAAAAGAAAAAATCAAGAGAAATAGAAATTAATAACTTCACACCCAGTAAAGTTTTTAAAGTTTGGAGAAGTTTTATTTAATTTAGGAAACATTAACGAATGATAAAATAGCAAGAACTAGACGACTGTTTAGAGTTAGATAAGGAAAAGATGTAGAGAAGTTCGTCAGTGCGAATTAAATATATGCTTTAGTTTAATCTAACTAATGCGCATTTAAAATTTAAATATACAATTTATCAATGTTTGAAAGTTAACGACATAAGTAATAACGTATGTCCTAAAAGTTTTGGCACAAAACTCATTGTCTTTAATTTTATCAAAAACAAAATAATATCAAGTTGCCTTTGGAAACAAAAATTTATTTACTTTATTTACTGTCAGTTGAGATTTATTTATTTTGAAGTTTTCGCTTTAAGATGTCGTATAAATTAGAAATAAGAAAAAGTATCTACAAGTTAGTTGAGCCGATACCCAAAGCTGAACCATTTATAGAACAATAGCGGAGTGCGAGCAGGAATACCATGTCTGAATCTCCCAAAAGAACAATTAAGACGGCGAATTTACGAGAAATTAAGAGAAATTGAACTTAATTTCGTCCAGGACCTCATGAGAGACATTCGAAAAAATTTGCGTCTGGTAGAGCAGAATGGGCCACTCCACATAATTCCATAGTATAGTTTAGTTAAGTATTGAGTTGTAATTTAGGATAACTAGTTAGTGTTTAAATAAATTTCTTCATTAAAAAAAAACCGATAAATATTGTGTGCCAAAACTTTTAGGACATACGTTAGGGCAAGGGCATTATGAATTTTTCGGTTTTTAGTTGCTAATTAATTGTGAAACAATTAAATTTGTCGTTTACATATTTTAAACATATTTTATGTTTTGCTACTAATTTAAATTAACTAAAGTCAATAAATTTTAAATTAAAGAATTTAAAAATTAGATTTTTGTTTATATTTTACAAATTAAGCAAAATTTTTTTGTAGGTATGCATATTTAGTTTTTAAGTGGCTCTATTTCGCCTAAAAATAGTCGTACTAAAAATAAAAATAAAAACAGGCTTCTAAGTTTTTAGATCTTATAATAAAAAATAAAAAAATAGGCATCATGTACCGCAGAAATCCTAATGAATACGGTAAAGAATCGGATAACTTGTTCATTTAGCTTTAATTTGCTATTTTATATAAAAATTGTGCCTTTAAAAACTCACAATGTTTTAATTTTATCCATTAAACCACTTTTTTGTTTTATTCGATCGAATTTATAAGAAAAAATTAGATAAATTATAATGATTTTGACTTTAAATGATCATAATCGTTAACAAAGTTTAAACAGTAATTTATGTAACAAGTGCATAAAGTGACATACGAGCCGTTAGGCGAGTGCGGCAATCCGAAGAGTAAAAAAGACATTTTATGCATGTGTTACATACTATATTTTTCCACGACCGTATAAAAATTTCCCAAAATACCATTTTATAAATGTTTTGTTTATTAAAAAATTATTAATTTTAAGTTTTGCAGCACAGCCATTCAATTCCAACAAAAAATCATAGAATTTATATTTTTTAATATACAGGGTGTCCGGGAAAATGTGGGAAATCTTTCGCACACGTATGAAACAGATGAAAATAATATGACAAGTTCCTATAAAATTTTTCCGTTTAAGCCCCCCTGCGGAGATATAATCCCCTAAAGGGGCAGCTAGAAATCGATTTTTCGTGAATAACTTTTAAAGCGCTTTGTATAATTTGATAATATTTTAGTAAGATGCATACTAGTAAAGATCTCTTAAAATAGTGCCCTTGAAACTTATGTCGCTTCTTTAGTTTGCCAGGGACGGACTAGTTTTCGCACATTATTGATAATATTTTCTACGCCCTGTATGGTGAAGACACAAAAAATATGTTTTTGGGTAGTTTAAACCTTTTGCTAAAAAAAGGTACTCTTGTTTGACATCGATAAAATGAGCCGTTTTCGAGTAAAAAATTATTTTAACAACATTTGCAACAAATTCCTGACCTGCTACGAGAGGACTTCAATACTGAATCAAAAATTACAAATTACATCGAAAATAAAATATTTTATTATTAAACAAAAATAAACTCTTATTGTTAAAATAATTTAAAAAAGCTTTGAAGTTTTTAAAAAAGTTACTTTTTTATCACTTTATGTAGTGTACTAGAATGAAGTACTTTAACTTCATGTTAACGATTTAAAAACTGCATTTTTTTAACGGTCGTAGAAAAAGAGTTTTTACCGGTCCTAGAAAAAAATAATTATTATTGTGACAATTTTTTAATATATTGTTTATTAAATGTTGTAATTAAATGCACCACACTAACTCTAAGCTTAACAATATAAATTTTGTATTTATTCCCAACACGAAGTAAAAATAGCACTAGTTAACAGTGAAAAGTAATACCACTCACGAAATTTAACACAGTCAAAAATATTTTTACTTTTATTTTACACTTTTAGTAAATGTTTTCATAGATTTTCTGCAGGTACTCCTAAGTCTCGGTTATAAATCTACTTTGAGAGTTTAAAACCTTCCATATACCTTATAGGTCCCGCAGCTTTAAAGTGCTTTTAAATGTTGTAAATCGTAAACTCCGTTTTTGCATTATATTATGATGAGAACAAAACATTATTTAGAGAAAAACATTAAATACGGAAAACAATAAAACATATTTTTATACCCAAAGCTACATATACAGGGTTTAATTTAATTGATGGCTAAAAATACAGTTTATATAAACATATGTCGTAAACCTCTTAACTTTTGAGATACAAAGTGTTAAAATTAAAAAAAAACATTTTTTAAAATATCCTAACTTATTCTTTACCCAGGCGCGTTCACTGGAGCATGCGGTAGGGTATCTACGTGTTGAAAAAAATGATCCGTCCGCCCGCCCGTCGCTAGTGGACACGTACCTTAACAGTAAACGCGACATCAACTGAATCAAACGGTCAAGTTACCTTTGATTTCGTCTAACGCTGTGTACACCGTGGGTGTCTCGGCAGGGTAAGAGGAAGTTTGTTGACTGCGGACTTAAATAGCTTGAAGATTTGGGGGTAAAAGGGAAAGACCTCCGCTGGCAGCAGATTCCGCATCTCACAAACTCTGAGGGACAAAAGAACGAACGAAAGTGGGAGGTTCGAGGACACTGTCCCGAGATTGGACCGTAAAGGGATCCTTATACGCGCGGCACCACGAGTTTTCTGCTGAGAGACTGGCGAACCGTGAGTGGAGGGACTATACTGGACACACAGTTCGTCTGAGGCAGAAGCCGTAAAGTACCTATAGAAGACGCGATAGATCTCCAGCTCGACGATGGGCAAGAGATGGAAGTCTTTCAGTAAGCGAGAGGATCATTAATGAGACGAAGACTAGCTCCTCCTACTTTGAATGGCATTAGGGTTCAGGGTTGGTAGTAGAAGAGATCCAAGGGATTTGAACTATGATTTGGGACTCTAGGAAAGTAGGTGGGTTCCATAATAAGGTTGGTAAAGGAGTTACTGACTGCGAAGATTTCAGCTGCTCTGCCTTGGGGGTCAGTTTTTGAAGAGCCCAGCCAATCCTTATTATGGACATTGAAGTCGCCAAGCACGATTATTTCAGCCGATGGAAACTGAGAAATTATGCTATCGATCTTTGTTGAAAGAAAGTCAAAGAATTCGACATAGGAATTATTAGATGGGGACCGGTACAAACAGCAGATAAATTTAGTTGAAGACCTAAGGGAAAGTTTAAGCCAAAGGATATCGGGCCTACCCGATTCAAGATTGGAAACTCGAGCACAAGCCAGATCGTTGCGGACGTAAGCACATACACCACCATGTGGGCGAAAAGACGAAATAAGTTCGTAGCCTGGAAGAGAAGGTGGCTGGTTGAAGATTTAGAACTTATTTGTGTTTCCGTTAGAAACAGTATGTGGGGCTTAGATGACTGAAGGTGATGGTGAACGGAGTTTATATTGGTGTTAAGCCCACATATGTTTGCAAAAGAAATTAAACTTCTCGATGAAGGCCTCCCGGATGCACCCCTCGCCCGGAGATCCGAATGGAGGGGTATTTTACCTCCGGAACATTTTACTTCCGGGTGTGCCGCCATCATTTGTACATAGTTTTGGGGGTTAAAAGGAAAAAAGAAAAGAGAAAGAAAGGAAGAAGGAAAAACTTGACTCACACACCCAGAACCCAGAAACGTCCGTTAAGACTTCACGGGTCCCTTAAAGGGTGGTGGGGTGGTACCTCCTCTCAGGCGAGGAAAGCTCCTCTACCACCTATATAACTACGCCAATAAACATTTAAGTCAGTATCTCACACTGATGGCCTCAAAGTAAACTTAGAGCTTTGATAATATTTTTAGCAAAAAAGTTTGAATATTTAATATTACAAATTTGACATACGTTGATTTGACCCATCTTTAAAAGTTATAAATACAATATAGGTCCATTACAATTTTGTATTGCTATTCGCGTTTTGTGAACCGAGTACAATGTGAGATTAGCAAAGGCTCTGAATTTCAACGGCATTAAACACCAGAATTTAACTGAACGACAGCTGCTGTTTGGCAACGAAATATCATTTTATGGTGAAAATTTATTCCTTAAACTGCCAAACTAATTGCTTTATGATAAAGTACCAACCATTCAGACACTATTATGTCAAGAGTAGTAGAAGATATGGCGTGGAAAGAACAAGATGCGAGGTGAAAGTCAGAATTCTCATGAGTCAACAATTTTACCTGGATTTTACGATCGGGAAATCCCAAATTATAAATTAATGTTAGGATGAGTGTGACCCCGTCAATGTATAGGTAAACGTTTCTCGGTGTTGCAAACCACTATATTTATTAAAATACTGCAAATTTTGTCAATGTTGCCAACACTATATTGGGGTTTGAATGAAAATGCTAACTTTTATAAGAACTGCGCATATGCAGTGGTGGACAGCAATTCTCCCAGTGTGGGGTAAATATTTCGTGCGCAGGTCTATTGAAATATGTACGGATCATTTTCTATTAGCAATCCTTTTAATTTTAGATCATTGGCATAAACCGCTTGTGCTGCGTCACTTCGCACGCGTCTCAATTTGCGCCTTGCCTTACTGAAACAATAAGTTCTAAGAAATAATTTTATTGGAGCATGGCAACTCAAATTATTCGGTATAATATAAAAATATTGACCCTTAAAATTAAATTTAAGTTTCTGAATAATTCCCGTGAATTAACTTTCAATATCTCTCAAAGGACCTTAATGAAAGGGTTTAAATTACATTAAACTTCCCATTAGCACAAACGTTGATAATTTAATTGTCCCTTTCGATAAAAATATCCTAATTTTCTCCATAGAAGAGCCGGTCGAAATCTTGGTTTTATGATCCTTTCATTTAAAGTAAAAAAAATGTTTTAATTAAATTAAAGACGAAGCTTAATTAAAGGTAAAAATAAAATTAATTTATTAAATTAAAAAAGTATTGTATTATATTGTAATAAAGGTAATTTGGAGTGCTAAGGTTTTTAATGATTTGGCTTGTGATTGAGTTTTTAACCTTAAATTAAGTAGGCTTGACAAGCTTTAGCTCAAATTTACCTTTAGGTCTTTTATCAAGTTATCTGCTTTAGTTATAGCTACTCGTTTAGCAAAATTCATATACAATTCTTTGTAAAGTAATGGAAAAATTAATTAATTCACAAATTCTTAAGTACTTAGAAAAACACAAAATTTTTGCATGACAGGCAGTATGGATTTCGCCACAAAAGATCTACAGCAGATCTTCTTTCCTTCGTATCACACTGCTGGAATAAGTCTCTTGAGTTTCTAGGTGAGTCCCAGATCGTTGCTCTTGATATATCAAAGCTTTTGACCAGGTCTGGCATGCCGCACTTCTTAATAAACTTCCCTCCTATGGTCTTTCAACTAAACTCTGTACTTGGCTCTCTAGTTATCTATCTGATCGTCGTATATCAGTTATTGTGGACGGCCATTCTTCAAGCTTTCACCAGTAAATGCTGGAGTCCCTCAGGGCTCAGTTCTGGCACCAACATTGTTTCTTCTTCACATCAACGACCTTCTCTCGTCCACAACTAATTCCATTCATAGTTTCGCCGACGATAGTACCCTTCACTCCAGTTTCAGGTTCCTAAACCCATCACTAAACCTGACTTGGAAAACAAACGCAGAGCGATGCAGATATCTCTTTCGCAGGATCTTAATTTAATATTGGATTGGGGCGCTAAAAATCTCGTCCATTTTAATGCATCCAAAACACAATCATGTTCCTTGTCGCGAAAAGAGTCATCAAATGCTCATCCTCTACTTATGAGCGGCCAAGTTTTACAGAGCAAAGACACCTTTAATCTTGTGGGCGTCACATTTTGAAAGTAACCTTAACTGGCATAAACACATTGTATCTATAGCCACGGCAGCTTCAAAAAGCTTGGATTTCTCTTTCGAGCCAAAAAGTATTTTTCCCTTCTAATTTATACACTTTATATGTGTCCCAAATCCGACCTCCCTTGGAATATTGTTCTCATATCTGGGGCATGGCGTCCCCACGACCTAAGCATTCTTGATTCTATTCAAAGAAGAGCTATTCGTCTCATTAATGATCCTTCACTTACAGAAAGGCTTCCCTCTCTTGCACATCGTCGGGCTGTGGGGGATTTATCGCTTTTTATAGGTACTTTCATGGCTTCTGCTCTGAAGAATTGTCCAGTATTGAGTTCCTCCACTTACGGTTCCCAACAGAGAAACTCGTAGTTCCGCGCGTATGCATCCCTATACGGTCCAACTGGACGGGCCCCGAACTTCCCACTTTGTTCGTTCTTTTATCCCTAGAGTTTCTAGGTTGTGGAACCTGCTGCCCGCGGAGGGTCTTTCCTTCCCCCCAAATCTTCAAGTATTTAAGTCCTGTGTCAACAAACTTCCTCTTACCTTGCTTAAGACACCCACGGTACGTTAGTATTTAGGCTATCAGCCTTCGATTATGTGCTTTATTTTTACTTTTGCTTTTTATACCCTGTTAAAACTGGGTAAAGTTCTCGCCAGTAGAGAAGATGCCACGGCGTTATCACTTTTGTCTCACTTTCAATTATTCTCGTTTTTGTTGCTCGCACACGATGTAAACGACGCGTATAGACAGCGATAGTTGATTGTCGTCTTTATTTGTATAACGCTTGTGGCATCTTTGTAACTGATTTTTAGTCTACTTTTTAGAAAACATTAATGGTTTTAATAGTTTTTCTCGAAAACAAAGCCGAATAGGAAGAAAATACAAGAAACAAAAAGTTGGATTTATAATTGCCTAATCAGAAAAAAAATATTTAAACTTTATAAAGAGTCAGTGGCGTCCTTATTTTTCTTTATAATATTGACTGTAGTGCCCACTGCAACGCCACTGGGCCCATTAATATTGAGCCAGACAGAGCCTGACAAGCGCCTTTTGTACATTAAATAAGTATATCAAATTTTACCTAATTCGATTAAAGAGATTCTTAGATATTTAAAAATACCGACTTTTTTAAAAACTTTAACGCCCTGTATCTCAGCAAATCTGGACATTTATTTATAAATATAAAAATTTTAAATATAAAAGACATACCTAAGAAATCACTCCCTTATTTTTCATACTGTAGTTAGGAAACACCTTGTATTTATTAAACCTAAAAAATATTTTATGCTTTTTAACACGGAAATAAGAGAATTTTTTGATCGGATAAATAATAGTATGTACAGGTCTTGGAAAAAGCTTATTTCCGAAGTCTTTTTAGTTGCTTTCTTCACCATCCTTTTAAATATATCGCTTTTCCTATACGTTACAACAATATACTATTTTTTAAATTACATATTTTATTTTATGTTTTTGTAGACTTCACCCGTGAATAGTCTGTATACAGGGTGATCAAACTAAAGTCGGCAATTTTGCTAACTTCTTTTTATTCGATATACAAAGTCGAATAAATTGGTAAAGTTGTAGTATTTCTACCGCTGATTAACGTGCAAGAGGTGATTCTACGGTCGATGGTAGGTTAGACGTTTATGGAAAACGGAACGCAGAATTTTTCTGAGAACTGGCATCTTACATTTTCTACCTGTTCTATCGATCTAAAAATATTTTCAGTATTGTCAGACGTTGCCGCTTCTATCAAAAAGTCCTAGAAACTTTGTTTTTAAATGGAAACCCTATATTAACAAGTTTTATATTCACCCTTTTATTATGAAACTTTTGTTGTCTTGCTATGTACCTATCTCTATCAGTTTCGAGATAAAAATAATTTGTGTTAAATGTATGCTGCATGGCCCAATTAAACTTAAGTGAAATTAGTGCTCTCAATTCATGAAAGTTGATGTTTTGCAGTGGTTTAGATTCAGACGCACTGATATTTTAATTACACCGACAAATCGACTTCTATCATACAGGGCGTGCTAGAAACTACTATTATTTCCGTTGATTAACAAAGGAGTCAAAAGACCATTTTCTAAGTGAAACCCCTCGTACATTACTCAGCAAAATTAAAGATGAAAAGAACGCTTTGAAGATGACATGTCATGTCCCTATACCAAATCATCAAGGTTTTTAATAAATCCCTTTTTTGTAAATTTTTTTTTTAAAGACTTAATGTTAAGTAACCAGTGGAAATATCAAGCTTATGACAGTTTGGTGACTGCAGTTCTATGAATTATTTATTTCACACGGACAGTCGATCAAATGCATTGCAGAAGTACAAAAATTTAACCAAAGGTATCCCAGTCAAGACCAAGGAACAAGAGGAAGTGTTACGACTTCAAAATAATTAAATTAATATATGAAAATAGAAAAATACCATAATAGACGAACTGAAATAACAAAATTGTAAACAAATAGCAGAATTCTTTAAAATAAAATGCTAAAAATGTCCATTACATTCTAAACATTTTAAAATGTGCTTTTGTACACGACTCGTGGTTGCTTTTTCAATTTGATGGGGATCAGATCTTCAATACACCGCACTATTCGCCGTCGCAGTTCTTCTTTAGTAGGTACTGGAGTAATGTACACCCTTTCTTTTAAAACACCAAAAAAAAAAGTCAAGCTGCGTGAAATCAGGGTAATCTCGGTGGCTAATCCCATGGCCCCAAGCGCCTAAACCAACGATCGTCAAACATTTCGTAAAGTTCCTGAAACTTCCTGGGCACAATGAGCTGTGAATCCGTCATGTTGAAACCACGAATTCCATATTCCTCTAAAGACAAATCGACGAAAAGGCGTAACAGTCTTCCTTAGTATTTTTGAGAGATATCTCTGAGCATTCAGTGTGTCATCAAGTAAATAAAAAAGCTAATTTTATTCTTCTTAAAAATACAGAGAAACATTTAGTTCAAATTTTCTTGAAACCCATTTTTATCACTATCCATTTTGGAAGATTATGTTAAAGACTTCAAGAAGAGAAGGAGGATCAATACAACTGTTTATAAGGATTACTTATAAAAGTCACCAAAGTGTCATAAGCTTGATATTTCCATGGTTACTTAAAATTAAATTCTTTAAAAAATAATTTTTTCAACAAAGCGGCTTATTAAGAAAACGGATGATTTAGGAATATAGGGACATGATATGTCATCTTAAAGCATTCTTCTTCATCTTTAATTTTTTGAGTAATATACAGGGGTTTCATTTGAAAAAATGATCTTTTGACCCCTTTTAAGAATAACGGAAATAATAGTAATTTTAGCACGCCCTGTATGATATGGAGTCGATTTCTCGGTGTAAATTAAATACATCGTGTCTGTCTAAAACTACCACAAAAACATCAACTTTTCATGAATTGAGAGCACTAACTTATCTTGAAAGTTTACTTAGAGGCCATGTAGTTTGGACCATAGCTTGAATCACTTAAACTTATGATTTCATCCTCGAACCCACGATCTGGGAGATTTAGGTATGGTGGCAATGTTAACAAAAGTTTTGATAATAAAAGTGGCAAGAATATATAAAAGCTTGGTCAATATAGGAGAATTCCATTTAAAAAATAAGATTCTTGGACTTTTGATGGAGAAGCGGCATACAGTCGCCAATGCTGAAGAGTATTTGTAGGGATCTGACAGAACAGGTAAGAAAAATGTAAAAGATGCCGAAATTTTCAGAAAAATTCTGCGTTCCGTTTCTCCATAAACGTCTAACCTACTGCATCGACCGTATTTTGCACCCCTTATTTTTGCAATTCCGTTGTGGTTAACGTTATTCTGAGACTGCGCAGTAACGCAAACATGATCCGTTATCGTTATTAACCATACCGGACTCCTTTAATTACGGATGAATACCGAAGAGCTTATCGTTATCGTTATTGTTAAACTGCGTGGTTGCCGGATTGTAGAAATTTTAATATTAATTATTTAAAGGTTAAAATTTTAATGCCGTATTAATTAAAATATCATTTATACCTATAGGCTCTAATTAGCGGAAAGAATCTATAGCAGTAATAAAAATCAAATAGTGTTAAGAAATTAAAACGGACTTGCACTTTTACGGATATTCTAAATCAGTAAATTAATTTAGATGTTACAATCTGGCACACTTGCTTTTTATTCTACTACCAAACCTAACCTTACTTTTTGTGTTTTTGCTTATACTGTATTGTTTGCATCTACTTTAAAAAACGAAATCAACAGAAGTGTTTGCATATATTTAAATATCGAATTTATATCTTATGAAGAATAAAAGTAAATACTGATTTTTCGTTAACTTTAAAATCGGTGAACCACAGGCAAAAATAAGGTTATGTGTCGAAAGCTGCAGACGACAAGATATATTTCTTAAAAGAGGCTGCAAAATCTCTGTCTCAAAATCTGCTGCCGTAATCGTTATGTTTAATAACTGATAACCATAAGGAGGCCAAAAAACGTCTGTTATTATAAGAGGTGCAAAATGTCTCTATTATTCTTTCATTTTCTTAACTTCTTATATTTGCTTTATTTGCAAATTAGAATTAAAATTATTATTTTAAATATTTTTTTAATAAAAAAGTAAAGCCCTCTTTCCAAAATAAAATGTTGTAGCGAATTGTTTGTCAACTAACCGGGTTAATACCAAAAGGAAAATAATGCCATCACATTTTTTAACCGGATTTACTGCTTCGTAAATGTAACAAAAGAATAAAAAGAATGACCGTCGAGTCCGGGATATAGATATTCTTTTAGTGAAAAGACCATCCACTTAACATCACCAACTTATCTTCCGTTTGAGTTTCTATTATTTTAATTATTTGGTTCACGTTGCCTGAAGGTTAAGAAAATAAATTTCGGATAATAGGTATTTTGTAGCTTTGTTCGCGGGTCTAGTAATGAACCGATTCTGAACCAGAACCGAACTACTGCAGATCTATTTCAAGCGCATGTCTAGTTATTTGTAGTTCGGAATTTTTATTTATATTCTCTTAATACATAATACGCTTTACTTAATAACAAGTTTTGAACAGATAGTTTAAATTTTTAAAGAATTTTAATTTTTTTAATATCAGTGGGCAAATGATTATAAATTTTTTTGAGTCATAAATTAAGATTTTTTGTTAATGATGAATCTGGATTCGGAAGTTGAAGTTGAGATTTTTTCTAGTATCATATAAAGAATTATTAGGACTTTTAAACATTTTTTTTTAAAATTAAACATACTGTTTCTAAAATACCTAAATGAGAGGTAAGAGTCAAAATTTTCTTTGACTTAAACAACGGGCTACAAGAATCTTTTGTCTTTGCTTTGCGAGATATATCACAACTGCTCTTTTTTGTAATACTTTAAATACTGAATTTAATAAATATTGGTACGAGTTTCCCCAAAACAAATTCCATATCTTATGATAGAATCAATTAAAGAAAAATAAATAGACCACAAAAACTGAAGATAATCTTCTAATTCTTTAGAGAGAGCTTATTCTAATACCATGACTGATGAGATGCTAGAATTCGACGCTCATCATTGGGATTTCGGAAACCGTAAGAGATACAGGATCGGTTAAATGGAGGCAAAGTTGCGCAATTTGATGCTCAATAAAATGCCGTTTTGCGTTTTAAAAAATTCCAGTACTTCCGAAGATATTCGAAAAAAACCGGAATTTTCAATTTTGGTTTCTATTGTTTCCTGGCTATATTTGTTAAGATAACTCAAAATAAAAAACACGTTTTCATGGCCACTTTTTCTGCTCTATAATTCAGTGTGATTAAATATTGAATCTGACGTTTCGGCTTCTGGCGACCATCATCAACAATTTTTTAAATACGGACCTGATATTTTTTCAATTTAATTAAATCCTTTCATCACTCTTAAAACACTATATATCGCCACTTTGATATTTGCCGACGTTTCGTACAGAAAATTCCATCACCAGAATATTGCATATTTATTTAACCATAATACGGCCCTGAACTACATTTTTAGGTAAAAGGTAAAAAAGAATAAACTTATTACATATTCATAATGTTTTATTGCAACTCATTGATATCTAACAGCGGAAATTACTTTATTAACAGAAACTAACCAGCAGGTACGAATTCAAGGGAGAACTTCATTTAATGTATGGATTGGTATGTGGAGGAACAAAATTATTGGACCTTTCGTTTACGAAGGGACCTTAACTTCGAACGATATCTAAATTTGATTAGGAATGATGTCTTAGACGCCCTAGATAATCAACCTTTGGCAGTATTTCAAGAAATATGGTGGCAGCAAGACGGAGCTCCCTGCCCACAATGGAAGGAAGTAGCTCAATTCCTTTACCATATATTTCCTAATAAATGGTTTGCAAGATGGCCCGCTAGGAGCCCAGATCTTAGTCCCCTAGATTATTTCCTTTGGGGATATCTTAAGAACCGTTTATTTAAAAATGCACCTCACGACCTTTAAGTACTACGACAAAAATTTGATAAGGGAAGTTGCTGCCATTCCTGCGAGAACAATTAATCGAGCTGTATTAAAAATACAAAGCAAAGCAAGAAAATGCATCGAGGCGGAAGGTTATCTCTTTGAACACTTATAATAGTGATTAAATTATGTTTTATTTTTAATATGGGCATCAAGATAGTATTACAAATTGTTTATGTAAGCTGATTTGTTGTCTACCTTTTTGTATCTTATGTCTAATATTCATGAAATTTTCGGTTAATAAAGTAATTTCCGCTGTTAGATATCAATGAGTTGCAATAAAAGATTACGAATATGTAATAAGTTTATTCTTTTTTTACCTTCTTACCTAAAAATGTAGTTCAGGGCCGTATTATGGTAAAATAAATATGTAATATTCTGGTGATGGAATTTTCTGTACGAAACGTCGGCAAATATCAAAGTGGCGATATATAGTGTTTTAAGAGTGATGAAAGGATTTAATTAAATTGAAAAAATATCAGGTCCGTATTTAAAAAATTAAGTTGATGATGGTCGTCAGAAGCCGAAACGTCAGATTCAATATTTAATCACACTGAATTATAGAGCAGAAAAAAGTGGCCATGAAAACGTGTTTTTATTTTGAAGTTATCTTAACAAATATAGCCAGGAAACAATAGAAACCAAAATTGAAAATTCCGGTTTTTCGAATATCTTCGGAGGTACTCGGAATTTTTAAAACACTAAAACAGCATTTTATTGAGCATCAAATTGCGCAACTTTGCCTTCCATTTAACCGATCCTGTATCTCTTACGGTTTCCGAAATCCCAATGATGAGCGTCGAATTCGAGCCACCCTGTACAATCTTCAATATTACATTGTTATATTTTATTAAAGATTAAAATGAACGTATTAATTAAATTTATTGCAATCTTTCTTAAGTTTGAACAATCCATCAATTTATTTCAATTCAATTATTATTTTTTAATAAATCTATCTCACTGTTGTACTAAAAGTATACATTGAGATTGTGCCTTTAAAATTAGACCCCTCAAATATAATATAAAATATAAGTCATTTATGTACTTACATATAAACCACTTCCGCGGAAAATTCAAGATTTATAAATCCGAACGGTACAGAGTTATATTAGATCAAATAACTCTGGGCTAAATCCAGCCCGTATGGAGAAATACAAGAAATATCTGAGGCTTTCGAATCGTAAAGCTGTCTACAGTCTGGATAAGGCTAACAAAAAGAGTATTATATAATATTTTATATACAGAGTATCCTCGGATGGCATCTTCATAATTATTTAAAAGGACATGTACGTTGGAAACAAAGTTTTCTACAGGACCTTCAAAAACATTTACACACATGTATTTTACCTTAAACAACTTTTATTTTGTATTTTTAAGTAACATGGTTTTTAAATTTATTTTCATTGTCTGAATCTAAAATTTTAGGAACATAATTAATAATACTTATATTAGATGTCACCAATGCTGTTATTGGGTGGTACTGGAGAAATTTTGGATTATTTAATTAATTACACAACGTTTCGGGCAGCCCAAGTGTTAAAACTTGAAAACGGACAGAGATAGGACTGTCTGAAACGTTATATGAATAGTTAAAAATAAAGACAATGAAAATCAGGAGTTTCCTTAGAATAACTTATCAAAAATTTATGCTGTTATTTTTTTATCTTTGGACAATCCACGAAGGCTAAAAGCCTCAAATACTAACGTACCGTGGGTGTCTTAAGCGAGGTTAAAGAAAGTTTGTTGACACGGGACTTAAATAGTTGAAGATTTGCGGGGAAGGAAAGACCTCCGCGGGCAGTAGGTTCAACATTCCAGAAACTCTGGAGATAAAAGAATGAATAAAGTGGGAAGTTCGTAGCCTGTCCAGTTGGACCGTATAGGGATGCATGCGTGCGGCTCCACGAGTTGACATATTGGGAACCGTGACTGAAGGCATTATACTAGACAATTCTTTAGAGCAGAATCCATAAAAGTAATTATAAAAAGCAATAAATCCCCCACAGCCCGACGATTGGCAAAAGAGCGAAGCCTTTCTGTAAGTAAAGGACCATTAATGAGGCAAACGGCTGTTCTTTAAATAAACTCAAGAATGCTAATGATTGTGGGGGACGCCATGCTCTGGATATAGAAACAATATACCAAGGGAGGCCGGATTTGAGACACATACTAGAGGTATAAATTAGAAGGGGAAAAATACTTTTGGGCTCGAAAGAGAAATCCAAGCTTTTTGAAGTTGCCGTGGCTATTGATACAATGTGTTTATGCCAGTTAAGGTTATTTTTAAATGATGTTGAAAAGTAATAATATTTTAAAGCATGTCACAAGAGCTATGAATGGTTTTATATAGAAAAACAAATAATAGGTCCATTGTTACCTTTTAACCACCTTTTATTTATAAGGTGTATACAATAGGCATGATGACGGTTTTGAAAAAATTGTTTCATGAGGTTCAGAAGTATGTGTAATTTACAGAGGGAAATATAATATTTGCAAAATAAAGTTTGGTGGGAAAAATACCGATTTAAATTTAAAGTTTTAAATATACGCTAAAACGTATAATTTAATCATGGCGTCGCTGTTTTTTGTGACATCACCAAACAGGGGTACGTTTTCTTTCGCGCAAGCTGTTAATTAGCATGGCAAAGCTGCAAGACTGCCTTTAGTAAGGATAAGCTCTAAGGAGAAAAAGCAAAGAAAATTCATTTTTATTTTTTGGTTGTTTGCAGTGTCTTGCTATGTACACAAAATCGTTAATATTTTTAAATTATATCCGACTTTTTTTACCTCTTTACAATATAACATCCAGTTAAAAAAGTTTACTTTATCTAAAGTTTTAAAATAAACGCACCCCAGAGAAAATTAGCGCATAACACAATCCAGGAACATACCACTTTAATTTCCTAACTCAATTTTGAACGCATTTTATATGTCAATGACGTCACCGGCTCTGATTAGTGTTTTCGGATTTAAGACGGGCCTTCTAATCCTTATAAGATTTGTCTAAAGAAATTGAGAATTTTAACTATAGTTGTTTAAATAAACCGGTTTTGTGCTAAGGATCCATAAATGTTTACTTCATCCTAGTCAAATACAAAATATAAGTCATTTTTGAATGTTGTCATTATGCCTTATCAATTGGCAGAAAATATTTTCAATTTTGTCTGTCTAACAAAATATGCTGAGGTGTGAGCAAGCTCCAAAACAGACAAACCAAAAGTTTCAACAACAGCCTAAAAGAATTCAACATTTAAGCCAAGCAGTGTCAAATATAAAAAGCTTCTTCTAATTGGAATGAGCATCCATCCAAGATTTAAAATTTTACATAATGCTGTTTTGATCTTTGGTATTACAAATTTTCTTAATTTACATTTTAACACCTTTTTTGCAAAGCAATTTACCTGGTTTAAACATTATGTGATATATTTAATTTTAAATATTTTTAAATTTTTGTGACATTTTTTTAAATCCGCTTCTAAACTTGAGGTAAAAAGATGTAAAGTTATTTTTTAATTACATGCGGTGAAAGTATTTTAATCAAAGATTACTATCAAAAACTAAAATTACGCTTTTCTACTTAAAATTTCAGATGTGGGATCCTAATTCGAATAAAAACCTTGTCTATTTGGATTTTTTCTATATC
>JACEGR010008593.1:0-35209 GCA_014170235.1 Listronotus bonariensis | reverse complement strand
CTATCATAAAGTCCATTTTATTACCCAGGGACTATAGCAGCCCACATACGATCAATATTATTGCGCAAAATTTTATATTGTACAATAATGTTGACCGTGTGTGTGGTCTATATTGAGAGCTTGTACAATATATTGTGCCAATCAAAAACAGTTTGATTTTTATTGTGCAATAGTGATTTATTGTGCCGTGTGTAGGTAATATTGCACAATTATTTTAGTTTTCAAATACGAAAGAGTATTTGATTTACAAAAAAAATACACAAATATGGGTTCAAAAGCAATAGAGAAAGAAATAAATGTTTTTTCTTATTTTCTAACATATGTTTTAAGCAGATACTTTTTCTTATCCATGTTTTAACCGGTAGTTACAAAACAAAACTAGTTATTGTGCAATATATTAAATTTAGTCTTTGCACTGTTTGGGGACGACTAGCAATATTACTGTACAATATTTTGCCCAATAATATTGATCGTCTTTGGGCCCCTTAATACTATTGAAGCAATAATATTGACGCAATATATTATAACACTGACATAACGTTAAAATATTGTTTCAATATACTTTCCACACGTTCAATATTATTGATCAATATCAATATTGCGTCAATATCATTGACCGTCTGAGAGTGATTCTTGGTTTAGAATAAAAGGTGGTTTACAATAATACTACTTTACTTCCCTATGAACCTTTTATTTTGGCTAAACGTGCGTTGTTGACCGAAGCCTGACCGAATTTTCATGGTTCAGCAACGATGCCAGATATTTATTATGTCAATATTGTATACACCTAGTAAAAACAGTATTCATTTTGGGAATTAAAAAAATATATATAAATACATTTTGGGAATTTTAAAATAAGGATACATTTTAATTAGGTTACTTAACATTGGGAATTTTGCTAAATAAAGATAGACGAGAGGTGTCCGGGTTTAAAAACTATAAATTAAACAAGGTGGGTCGCGTAGAACTGAAAAACAAACACTGACAAATTTATTATTTAAAGAGAATACAATTTTGGAAAGGGAATAGTAAGATAGTAAGATAGTAGAAGAAGTGAGATTGTAGAAGTAGTACGGGTAGTAGAGATGAAGTCAAATAAAAAGTTGAAGTTCTAGTTAAGCCCCCGTACGGGCTACCCCTAGTGGGGGGTATGTCCGTGCTAAATTTAGTTAGACAAATAGTTCCTGTAGTATTAGAGTGAAATAAAAAGATAGTTTTTTGTCCACCGGTCTTATGGTCCCAAGAAGATAGTTCCATATGGTAGATTTGACCAAGTGACATAAAATGGCCCTGTGTATTCCAAAAGCCTACGTCACAATATTCAGCTTGCTAAATACATTCTTGTTGTTTAAAATTAACCGCAGTTTTTCCAAATTTCCTTTTTTTCTAGTGATCTTCTTTATGACTAAATTTAGCCTTCCACCAATATTAGTCCGGGAGGTGGCAACGTCGGGAAGACAAGAATTTTAGGTTGGCTGATTTTTTGATATATTGTGTTCCCTCTTTTTTGGGTAGATTCTCAGCTATCTGACTGGCGGTAGCGGTTGCGTTGACGCCCAGCTGTGACCTTGACAGAGCTGTCACTGATATCTCAAGAAATGCATGCCTTGGTCATATATTATCGTTTCAAGTTTCATCAAAATATACCGAGCGGTTCAGAAATTAGAAGGGGGACGACTGTATAATTAGCAATGATAGAAGTATCTGACAATAAAAAAATATGTTAAGTAAACCTACCTAAAGACAAAAATGGAAAATCAGGTTTCTTAAAATGTTTTTAAAACCTTGGATTATTACCTATACAGGTAGGATGCGAACTAATAAACGCAATCACTACCGCCAGCCAGACAGCCCAGGGTCTATCCAGAAGAGAAAGGAAAGCAACACATCAAAGAATCAGCTGACCTAAAATTATTTTTCGAAAACGTTGCTATCTTATATTATATAGGACATGTGGTGTTGTTTTAACCATGCATGTTCGGCCACTCCCGATCTTGATGTTTCACCTCGTTTCGTATGTTTTTTTTTGTTTTGTAATTCTAATTTTGCTGCTTTTTTTATTTTCACAGAGTATACTTACGTCAGTAAATAAAGGCAGTGGAAGTCCAAGAAAGTACCTAGGATTATTTAAACCACCCTTTATTTTACACAAAAATCAGCTCACTAATTTTTCGCATTTGTTTTGAAACACTCTTTAGATAAAGGATATACAGGGTGATTCAAAATCGATCACGAAACTTAAGAGGGGTGATTCTACTTGACAAAATAAGGGTAGAGCTTCATATAATTTTTTTCAAAATGTCATTCGTTTTCGAGTTACAAGCCGTCAAAGCTCAATTTTTATTTTGTTTTTTCTCCATATTGCATTTATTTTTTAACCAATCTAGTTGATATTTGGCACACAAATCGAGCTTTGCAGATTATAAAATTTTAAGACAAAAGTACTTTTTTAAATACCGCCAGAGGGCACTTTACCTAAAACTTAAAATTTATTTACACCATAACTTTTTATTTTGACAGATATCGCAAAGCTGGGGGCGCCATTTTATAGACAATAAAAACTTAAAAAATAAGGTACTATTTTTAAAGTCGATAAACCTCACCATTTAGGCACCAACAGACATCAAAGTTTTCATCAATTTCAATCAAATTACCTACATACATACAGGGTGTCCAGTAACTTAACCGACAAACTTTACGGGGCGATTCTACAACAGAAAATGAAAAAAAAACTTTTTTTAAAATTTTCAACATTAGGACATATGTTTATATGAAGTTTTTTTTATTTTTTGTTGTAGAATCGTTTAGTTAAGTTTGTCGGTTCAATTACTGGACACCCTATATGTATGTAGGTAATTTGATTGAAATTGATGAAAACTTTGATGTCTATTGGTCCCTAAACGGTGAGGTTTATCGACTTTAATAAAGAGTACCTTATTTTTTAGGTTTTTGATTCTCTATAAAATGGCGCCCCCAGCTTTGTGATATCTATAAAAACAAAAAACTTATGATGTAAACAAATTTTAAGTTTTAGGTAAAGTGCCGTCTGGCGGTATTTAAAAAATTACTTTTGTCTTAAAATTTTAGAATCTGCAAAGCTCGATTTGTGTGCCAAATATCAACTGGATTGGTTAAAAAATAAATGCAATATGGCGAAAAACCAAAATAAAAATTGAACTTTGACGGCTTGTAACTCGAAAACGAATGACATTTTGAAAAAAATTATATGAAGCTACCCTTATTTTGTCAAGTAGAATCACTCCCTTAAGTTTCGTGATCAATTTTTGAATCACCCTGTATATTTAAATACTTTTTGGATCGCAATTTTTAACTGTTATTACCAATCATAGCTAAGTCCAGTGGCACTCCATGCAGAGGGGTCATCATTACAGATTACAACAGGATGTCCTTTTGATAAGAGTACGGTGGCAGGGTGGTTTCTAGGGTCATCATTTAGCTAAAATACGTGTTTATTATTTTTTTAATGCTTTTAAGTTGTGTTTATATGGATCAATTATTCATTACATTTTGTATTTATAAATAAACCAGAACTAACCAGAACTAGGCTCTATAATTAGTTCTGGTTGGTTAAATTTGTTCAATAAATGCACTATATTGATAATGTAATGATATGAATAAAATAAAGAAACATATTTTGTAAAAAATTGAAACTAGAACTTATTTAATATGCCTAATTAAAATAATTGTAGATGGGCCCATATTTAATTCATTCTGAAAGCGATGCCGCCAAGTACACAAAAAATGATTAAGTAAACAAACCACCTTTTTGAATGCACATAGCCTGGAACAGAGCCTGATTACATATTTTTAGATAAATAATAAAAAATACATTGCTAAAACACGTATCACCTACTTACAAAACATTCTCTTATTTCGCATCTGCCTACTATAAAAGAAACTCGTTGGGTTAATATTTTTTACTGCAATAAATCATTGTTTACAAAAGGGTTTCTTTATAGAAGGAACAGTTTAAAAATGTAAATTCGATGGCTCTTTGATAAGAAAAAAATCACAAAAAGTTTAAAGCAAATAACTCGGGATGCTTGTCTTCGCGGCTGCCTTTGCTATATTTCTTTTATGATATGCCGGTTGATGCAGCTGGTCATCGCACTATGGGATAGAAATTAATTTTTTTGGTCAAAATTCTGAAACTTACCAATCTAACTTAAAATGAGGTGCTTTTTACTGGAAAAATATTTAAAAAAAAAAATTATTACAAATGCTTTTGGAAACCTAAAACTTATTATATGTTATTATAAATTTACACCCCCTTAACATTATTATTTTTTATTGTACAAAATAAATTAAAATATTAGCTTGTTTGGTTAATTCGGTAGTATTCTAATCAGTAATCCGATGATTATTATCTCAAATGATATACAGGGTACGACAATAGGTGCCATTTTTTTAAATGAAATATTATATCACCACCAAAAAATATTTTAAAATGCTTTAAAAAAAATACTACATTTGATGTGTCTATCTCAATTAGTTTCGGAAATATGACCATCCAAATCTGAAAAATAATTTTAAATTATTCTTAAAAGCGTAATAGAGATACATCTTCCCAACGTTCTTTATTTTTTAACGTATAAAATAAATAAAAACACTGTTTTGTTGGGTAGATTCTGTAGAATCAATATCTTTCATCAGAATGCTTTTATCTTTTAGGATATACAGTGTAGGACAAAACATATTAAATTTTAAAATGGAAAACCTTGTAAATTATAAAAAATCTTGTATCTGTCCTTACACTCAGAAGTAGCAAAAAGTAGAAAGGCAATTGAGGGTACAAAAACTGATAAAGAAAAAGGTAAAAAATCTTTGCCAAAAGTAGCGAGACTTCGCGAGACTGCATCGGAAACACAACAATAGCTCTTATTATTTAAACTCTTATACTTTTTTAGTAAACAAGGGTAATAATAAACTAAGGAGATTAAATGTTGTATATTTATGTTTACTTAAAATACATTTTCAAGTTTCTTATTACCCCAATAGAAGTCGTCATATCCTTTTATAATTTTGCGTACATGTAGTTTGGAGTATCTACTTTGAAATACACAAGCATGAGCCATTAAAATTTCCAAGTTGCTTTTTGGCCAAAATAATGGATTTCTATCCCATAGTATATCGGCGCGTCGCTGTAAAGGATAGCGGTGGCTTTGTATAAAATAGTCCGATTGCAGGCGACCTTATTTATGTTTTTTATATTATTTTCAAAGGGTACCGAATTTGCGTTTTTAAAATGTTCTTACTATAAATACTTTATCGTTTTTGTGTACTTGACGGCATCGCTTTCCGAATGAATTAAATTTGGACCCATCTTAACCCATACCTTCAATACTTGATTAGATATTGGAGATAGTTCAATAGCTATGTTTCGTTCCCTAGCAGCGTCTAATAATTTAGGATGTTTAGCTAAAGCAAATCCATGCCCAATTCTTGTACAGTTTAATAATATTGCATCAGCAAGATTTAAGTCAGTGTGGCCATACTGATTAGTTTCACCGGCATGGAAAAAGAAATGTAGATTTTTGAAACTCCCAATAACTCTTTATGAAAGTCTACTAAGTTTTTGCCTTCTTCTTCAAGTCCTACGAAGTCAAATCCTAAAAGATATTAAAGTTAAAATTTGTTTTGCGAATATATATGGTAAGCAAAGGAAAACCATAAAACAATACACAAAATTACGCTGGTCCCAACTCGGCGGTGGTAATCTCGACGCATAATAACCTGTTTTTCCTACGACCACTTGTGAAAATAGCAAATAGCACACTGATTTCATGCATAGAAAATGCGTTATATCACACTAGTGTTGCAAAGTACTTTACAGCACTAGTGTTGCAAAGTACTTTACAACACTGGTGTGATAAATATTATGATGTCATTCTAAAAACTGCTATTGGTTTTGCAAGTGACATATTTATTGTAGTGACAGTAAAAAAACTTTTTATTTACCTTAAACGGTAGAACCCAAATTAGCGAAAATCATCTTATTTTATATTTATTAAAATTTACGAAAAAATAAAAACATAAACAAAAATAGACATAACCACAAAAAACAACTTTTACTGACTGGCACAGTGTTGTCAGGTAAGTAGATCAAATTAAAAATTTCCCTTCTACCTTTGAGCACGTACTTTATAGAGGCAGCCTTGCCGCTTGACCGTTCGACCTAAAGCGTGAGAAAAAAAGCCTATAGATCAAATTCCTTCCTCTCTTTCTTCGTGTACTCAAACAACTAGTTAAATCTTTTTTTTTTTAAACCCTAATTAAACCTAAGGCTAATACACACTTTATGAATCCACTTTCTTTTATCCATTTATAAATAGAATCAGACCCTTCCGACGTTGCCAAATGCTTTCCATATTTTGCATGGTAACTGACGTTTGGTAGTCGTTTTTTCTTACTTTTAGGACTTTAGGTTATGCATTTACAATTTTCATATTTTTATATTTTTTCTTAAAAATATGAGGAAAAACTGTTATTTTTACTTAATTTTACATGTGATGTTCAGTTTCATTAACTCGTTTTACCAATTTTACCCCACCCAGCACCCCTTTTCACTTCCCGATCCCGTAAGTTTATTTACTGATATTTTTAAAAAACGGAATATTTTGGATATGCACAACTTACGTTTTATTTAGAAGAGTGTCTAAAATATGTAAGAATCGATAATTTTTAAAAATCCCTTATAATAGCAGAAAACCGTATTCCAAAATGATAAAAGTTATATAATGCTTCTAGGTAGGTGATTTTCGATGTAAAAATATTGTCAAAACAGTATAATATAGCAGTGAGGAAAAGTATATATCACACTAGTGTTGCAAAGTAAATATCACCCTAGTGTTGCAAAGTTCTCAATTGTTTTTTATTTTTTCTGAACAGACAAACTTTAATATATTATTTTTTGTGATTAATTTGTGGTTGTAGGAAAAATAGTGTACAGTACTCCTGTGAAAATGACTTTCTTACACTCGTGGGTTATATACTATTTCCTACGACCATATGTGAAAATAGTAAATAGCACACTGTTTTCATGCATAGAAAATGCGTTTTATCATACTAGTGTTGCAAAGTACTTTACAACACTAGTGTTGCAAAGTATATTATGAAGCTGTCATCGCTGTCATTGTTATTTAAAATAAATTTGGAGTTATCAGCCTGTTAATGGGATTTACATTGATACACCCATGCAATATTTTTTAAATGAGGACCTTTTTAATTCTAAAATGATGAAAAGCTACTAGGTAGGTGATTTTTGATATAAAAATATTGTTAAACAGTATAATATATCGAAGTAAGGAAGTATAGTGATGCAAAGTTTTCAATTGTTTTCTTATTTTTTTCTGTGAAGACAAACAACTTTTATTTTTTTTTTTGAGAATAACTTGTGGTCGTAGGAAAAATAGTGTACATTACTTGTGTGAAAAACACTTTCTTACACTCGTGGGTTTGTCAACAATATTCCCACTCGTGTGAAATAAATCATTTTCCACCATTGTAATGTAATATACTATACCTATGCTAGGGATATTTAGGTACAGATAGTTTTGTTTAGGTTGGAGAAAAAAATGGCGACATATTGTAGTAAATGTGCAATAAAGGTTTAATTAAAGAATAAAAAAGATTTAATTAACCAGAACTAACTATGACCCCCACCTCCTTCGGTTTTCGGTGTTTTGTTACTTGGGTAAGGTTCCGTAGTTAACCAAGGTAACGTTCCGTAAGTTAACCAGAATTCTTGGTTTTTCTGGTTCCAGTTCTGAAACCTTCCAATTTCTAAAATCCAGTTAGATTATGAAACGCGGTTTCTCAAAATGTCGGTTTTAACTGTCAACCAAAACTACCAATAAAACTACGACACGTTCCATAAGTTAACCAAGATATTGGTTTTCTGGTTTTTCTGGTTCTGGTAAAGTTTTGAAACGGGGTTTTTAGACTTTTGGTCTCAACGGTCAACCGCAATTACCGATCAAAATATATCGGTACTTTTGGTTTATTTCTAATAACGTGCTCATTGGTCGGAGAAGAATTTGCCTTTTTCTTAACCAATCGGTACGCGGAGCGAGATAAAAAAATACTACCAGTACCTTTTGTTATTGGAACTCTTTGTTTGACATCCGGACAGTGCGGACGTGCGTAGAGGACTACAAAGTTCTTCCCGGAGTGGCGGTTAGGGTGCCGTACGGACGTTTTTACCTTCGGGGATCAAGGAAAGATTCGCGCTAAATTGACGGCATCTTTCTTCTGGATCTAAGCGCTGTGAGCGAAGGTTCCTATAAGCTGATGTTATCCTGTTTGGTGGTGAACACGAGGTATTTCTCAAATGGCGGGAAATAGATGGGCGTGCCATGAGAACTGTCAGTAGTGAAAGTGAAGGTTATACGTAACACCAGTAGCTGGTCTTGGTTTGACAGCCGACAATTTATGCATTGCATCGATTGTAGAATTATTTTCTTTTCTTTTTGGAATTTCTGGGAGCTACAAGCTCGATTATTCAGATTTTCCGCCGACGAAGCCCTGGAAAGCATAGTCCGGAAGGGGCAGAGTGGTGGATTGGACCTGAAGGAACCAAAACCAAGAAAAAACAATAGAATAGAATAGAATCTTTTGCTGTTCTCACGGCTATGCGGAAGAGCTATTTCTAGACGCAAATACTTTTAGGTTTGTTTTTTTCTTTTCTCGTGGAATCGTTATTGCGTTTTGGATCTTTTTACGTAATCATGTCGTTATAGATAAATTGTTTATTTTAAATATTTTTTTACTTTGGAGTTCGTAAATATATAATATAAATGTATATACAGGGTGTTACTGCACGAAACTTAATGGGTGATTCCTTATATCGTTTTACAGAAAAAAAGGTCTTTTAAAATTAGGGTCGGGTTCGTTTCGAAAAACAAATCCTTAAGCTGATTTGGTTTAAATTTTGTAGAGCTGTTTGAAGTAATAAGGCGCTTATTAAGCTCTAACTGGATTGAAATTATTGGGTACAGTGGCATCTTAGTGGGAACCACAACTAATATTATTAAGGAAAGAACGTACGCCGCTGATTTTTTATTCGATTTTAGCATGTTATATTTTATTTGAATTTTAGGGGACTAAATAAACGTCTTATAACTTCAAAACTTGTGAAAATATAGTCAATTATGAACAATCGGGTTAATTACAAAATACTAATTTACATAAACCAAAGCGTAGGTACCAAAACAAACCGCTTTTATCGATTACCGCCGTCAAACCAATGTCAAACCGCTATTTACCAGTCGGTAAACTTTGGTTAACTTACGGAACGTCACCTGTATAGGAGAGGAGTCATGGTTAGTTCTCCCTGTTTCGTTGCAAGCGAGAGTAATAAATCATTTAATTTTATGGTAATTCGCTTTCTGTGTTAGTCCGAGTATGAATATTTTTCTTCAATTCTACCTGTAATGTACTGATAAGGCATCGTAATTTTAGGCCGGCAGACTCCGCTCTAATATTCGTCAACCTCTTGGGTCAAATACAAAGGAATAACAGATGTTTACCTGTATTTACGTGGGAATAATGTGATAAAAACCTTGACAGTGGCGGTGCGCTTGAGTTTATTTTTACTTAACTTACCCTTTTTAAACAGTTTAGGTAAAATGAAAACCTTGTTTCTTTTATATGTGTAAAAAATTATTTTAAAATTTATAGTATATCAATATTGTACAGTTGGTATAATTATAGATAATAATAACCATTTTAATAATACACATTAAAAATGCATAGTCAAAAAATAATTATTTAAAATATAATCTATACCTAATTAAATATGCTACATAATCTACATCTAGCTATTCACATTCTTCCATATCTGACATACTATCACTACTTAAGTCATATATGAGTCTACTTGTATAATTAGAGGTTCAACAGTTGTATTTACTATTATATCCAAAGACCACATTTTATTTTCTACTTCTAATACATGTTCGACACATTTTTTCCAGTTTTCTGGGGAAGCATTAGATATGGCAATTTGAAATAGTTGTTTTGATATCTACTAGTTTAAACGTAGTATTATTTCTGGCTACTTCACCTTTCACTTGTGCCCATCGCTTTTTGGTGGAATTATACTACTCTTTTTCTTGTTTAAAAATTCTGTAAATTGTCGCTTTTTCCACCCCAGTCATCAACGCACATTTTTGAACACAATCGTCCACACTTAAATTAGAGTTTTGATCATTTCTAATACAGGGTTAGGCAGAATGGACTCCCACATTTCATCAATCTAGAACATCGGTAATGGGAGTTGGACATTGGTGGGGATGGTCACATTCGCTTGGGCGATTGATAAGGTTTGTTACTAGGCGCTATGTCTTAGTCTGGTGACCAACGTGGATTTGTTATTGAGCTATTATTCAAAAATGACGAATGTGTCACCGCGTCGAAAAGAGTATTTTTACGCGCTTCCTGCCTCCGAATGCCTCTGTTCCAAAACGGAAAACAATTTTTAAATGGGTTGCTAACTTAAGGGCAACTGGTTCTTGACTTTCCTAAATCAAGACAGCGATCCGAGATGAAACTGCTCAAGACATGGTGATAAAAGTGATGCGGAACTTCTAGGAACGCCTTCGCATGTGTGTCGCTGCTAACGGCCGTCACTTACACGATATAATTTTGAAAACATAGTTAAAAAAATCTTAAAGTGTGCTCTTTTTGAAAATAATAAAATTTAGCTTCATATTTTTTAGTAGACTTTTTATTTGCTACCCAAATGTGGGAGTCCATTCTGCCGCACCCTGTATAATCGAATACGTTTTTAACAATCTGCTTTTCAGTTAAATGGCCGAGACACGCGCGTTTCTGCGAAGAAGCCATTTTTACAATACTGTAATACTTTAACAATACTCTAACAATTTATAACCACTCAGTTGCACATTCGGAAAGATACTAAAATATATATAAAATTTATAATCCTTATTTAACGCAATTCGGTGTATTTCTACCTGTTCTTTGCTCAGAGGCTGGTGCGCCTATGGTTTACAACCTTCTAACCGTCCCGAGACATTTTTATTGTTATCTCTTGCAAAAAAATAGAGTATAGTGTTATTAGTAAAAAAATCTTACCTGCTATGAAATCAGGAAACAAACTCTTAAAATATATTGTTTGTTCCAGGCCAGCTCTCAATGTATCATTATCAACTCCCCTGTAGATACTATGTATGTACTTCACACCAATAAAGTTTGAATGAGTGTTTTTAAATTCATTAACTGCTTCAATAAATGTATTAAAAAACTCTTTTGTATCATATACCGTGCCATTTAAATCGTAGAGGGGCATGAATGTGCCTAAAAACATACAGTTAAAAAAACCACACAAATTATAATTTTCTCGAAAATCCAATAAAAATAAGTCATTACTAACAAGCTAATTTTGCGTAAGTAGCTTCATTTTGACGAGACAACCAACTTTTTCCCTTAACGTATGGCCTAAAAGTTTTGGCACAAAACTCATCGTCTTTAATTTTAACAAAAACAAAATAATATCAAGTTGTCTTTGAAAACAAAAGTTTATTTACTTTATTTACTGTCAGTTGAGATTTATTTATTTTGAAGTTTTTGCTTTAAGATGTCGTATAAATTAGAAATAAGAAAAAGTATCTACAAGATAGTTGGGCTTATACCCAAAGCTGAAATCTGTCGAATATTCCAGAATGAAAACATTTTACGCAGAACCATTTATAGAACAATAGCGGAGTGCGAGCAGGAAATACCATGTCTGAATCTCCCAAAAGTGAAAGACCACGTGCATTTACCGCACAGAGGTCAGAGAGATTGGTGAGAAGAGCAAAAACCAAATTGGAATGTCAGCGAGGTAACTGGCTAGGCAATACAGATCTTCTAAGAGTACGATATCGTTGGAATTGAGGAGGAATGGTCTTAAATATCGAAAGAGACGTAAGTGCCCCAAATACTCTCAAGCGCAGCTTCTTCGTATACCAAGATGTTGTCGTCAACTGAGGCGGGTACATTTTGCCAATGAAAAAATCATTATTTTAGATGACGAAAAGTATTTCACTGTGAGTAATTCTGAAATGAAGGAAAACGATGGATTTTATACGGACAACGTAGAGGAATGCCCTGACAATGTTAGATACAAACATAAAGCGAAATTTGCAGATAAAATCCTTGTCTGGTGCGCAATTTCTAACAGGGGTGTATCCAGACCTTTTGTGGGAAGAGTGAGATGTGAAGCTTTGAATAGTCAGAGCTATATTGATAACTGCCTTTCCAAATTGCTTCAGTTTGTCCGCGAACATCATGCTAATGACGATATCATGTTTTGGAAATTGAACTGAATTCCGTCCAGGACCTCATGAGAGACATTCGAAGAAATTTGCGTCTGGTAGAGCAGAACGGGCCACTCTACATAATTCGATAGTATAGTTTAGTTAAGTATTGAGTTGTAATTTATGATAACTAGTTAGTGTTTAAATAAATTTCTTCATTAAAAAAAAACCGATAAATATTGTGTGCCAAAACTTTTAGGACATACGTTACAACAATTTTCGTCGGTGGTAGCTTTCAAGGGTAGCAGAAATTAAATGTGTTGATTCGACAAATATCAAAAATTTATTACAAACAGGGATTTTCTCTGGTAATTTTTAAGATAATTATCTAAATAACCCGAAAAAATATTTGTCCTACAAAATGTTAGATTTCATAAAAGAGTCTCCTACCACCAACAGGAATGGTTAACGATGTCGTGAAAAATAACTACTAAACAGCAGATTTTTTCTGTTAATTATACAGGGTGTTCATTTAAAAACTTTCCACTCAAGTTATCTTCGAAACGAGACAGATTTGAGAAAATGGCCGAAACACGTCAAGATATTTATTGAGGGGAACGTTTTTACAAAAATTGGACGGCGCCCCTTTAACCTCTTAACCACCAGGGCCACCACCCCAAAATTCTTAAATAAGAAGGCAGGTCAAGTGATACATCATTTTAAAGCTCCTGACGAGTACTTTATAACCCTAGAATATGAAGTCAATATCTTCACCTATTACAAAATGGCGGTACTTTAAAAATTACCTAAATACCTGATTTGGATGGCCATATTTCCGAAACAAATAAAGTTAGATGTACCTAATGTAGTGTTTGCTTAAAGCTCTTTTAAAGGTCTTTTTAATGGTGATACTGGTGGTAATATATAGGGTAGAAGAAAAAGTACATATTTTTTATTTAAGAACCCTGTATATTATTTTACCATTAAAAAGATCTTTAAAAGAGCTTTAAGAAAACACCACATTAGGTACATCTAACTTTATTAGTTTCGGAAATATGACCATCCAAATCAGGTATTTAGGTAATTTTTAAAGTACCGCCATTTTGTAATAGGTGAAGATATTGACTTCATATTCTAGGGTTATAAAGTACTTGTCAGGAGCTTTAAAATGATGTATCACTCGACCCGCCTTCTTATTTAAGAATTTTGGGGTGGTGGCCCTGGTGGTTAAGGAGTTAAAGGGGCGCCGTCCAATTTTTTGTAAAAACGTTCCCCCTCAATAATATCTTGACGTGTTTCGGCGATTTTCTCAAATCTGTCTCGTTTCGAAGATAACTTGAGTGGAAAGTTTTCAAATGAACACCCTGTATAATATTTATGTAATTTAACACCCACATTGTCCCACAAATTGCGAGGTTCGTCATCCTGCGCCTGGACTCCGTATCTCGCCAAGAAAGAAATTTCTTCTCTATTTTCTATTTCCTGTCTATTTCGAACTCCACAAAGTCCTTCGGCTCGTTCCGCACTCACGAATGGACAACACGAACGCCTGGAAATAGAAAGGCGACTAGGATCTTTCTTGTCATTTATCCTGTTCTATTGTATGGCATTTTGTATAAAGTGATCTTGCTCTTCTTACCTGCTGGACGTTTGTTTACATTCTTTTATAAGCGGGTAATTGCGGGAACATTGACGACATTGCAATTTGTGGTCGCAATAATAAACACATTTTTATTTAGTGTTTTGTGAAAATAATATATTCGCTTATGTTATGTTCTTATATTGTGTGTTGTTTAAACTTTATCACTTAGACGAGGTTTAAGCTCACGAATTATTTTTTTCATTAAATCCATGCAATCTAAAACACCACTTAATGTCAACTTTTGCTAATTTAAAGGGAATAATAATATTATAGATATTATCCCGCTAACTCTCTCCTTTTTTACGCAAATATTGTCGCTGATTTTTCTCCTTTATAATTTTTATACAAAATAGAAAAAAGCTATATACATTTCAGTTAAGCAAAATATAAACTATTAAAATCCGGAAATTTAATAGACTTGGACTGATTATTACATGAGTGAATAATCCAAAGGAATTAAATATATGAAACATAAGTAAGAAAAAACATATATATTTTAGGAAATACCAAATGCATTTTTCTATAAACGGTGCATTTTCACAAGAACCCAAGATTTTCAGGTCCAGTGTTCTATTATTTTTCCACTGCCGAAGATTTACGTCTACAGCAGATCTTCTTTCCTTCGTATCACACTGTTGAAATAAGTCTCTCGAGTTTCTAGGTGAGTCCAAGATCGTTGCTCTTGATATATCCAAAGCTTTTGACCAGGTCTGGCATGCCGCACTTCTTAATAAACTTCCCTCCTATGGTCTTTCAACTAAACTCTGTACTTGGCTCTCTAGTTATCTATCTGATTGACGTATATCAGTTATTGTGGACGGCCATTCTTCAAGCTTTCATCATAATGCTGGAGTGCCTCAGGGCTCAGTTCTGGCACCAACATTATTTCTTCTTCACATCAACGACCTTCTCGCGTCCACAACTAATTCCATTCATAGTTTCGCCGACGATAGTACCCTTCACTCCAGTTTTCAGGTTCCTAAACCCATCACTAAACCTGACTTGGAAAACAAACGCAGAGCGATGCAGATATCTCTTTCGCAGGATCTTAATTTAATATTGGATTGGGGCGCCAAAAATCTCGTCCACTTTAATGCATCGAAAACGCAATCATGTTCCTTGTCGCGAAAAGAGTCACCAAATACTCATCCTCTACTTATGAGCGGCCAAGTTTTACACAGCAAAGACACCTTCAATCTTGTGGGCGTCACATTTGAAAGTAACCTTAACTGGCATAAACACATTGTATCTATAGCCACGGCAGCTTCAAAAAAGCTTGGATTTCTCTTTCGAGCCAAAAGTATTTTCCCCCTTCTAATTTATACACTTTATATGTGTTCCAAATCCGACCTCCCTTGGATAATTGTTCTCATATCTGGGGTATGGCTTCCCCACAACCCTAAGCATTCTGGATTCTATTTAAAGAAGAGCTATTCGTCTCATTAATGATCCTTCACTTACAGAAAGGCTTCCCTCTCTTGCCCATCGTTGGGCTGTGGGGGATCTATCGCTTTTTTATAGGTACTTCCATGGCTTTTGCTCTGAAGAATTGTCCAGTATAGTTCCTTCACTCACGGTTCCCAACAGAGAAACTCGTGGTTCCGCGCGTATGCATCCCTATACGGTCCAACTGGAGAGGCCCCGAACTTACCACTTTGTTCGTTCTTTTATCCCTAAAGTTTCTAGAATGTGGAACCGGGAGGTCTTTCCTTCCCCCCAAATCTTCAAGTATTTAAGTCCCGTGTCAACAAACTCCCTCTTACCTCGCTTAAGACAACCACGGTACGTTGATATTTAGGCTTTTAGCCTTCGTTGTTTGTCTAAAGATAAAAAGAATGATACAGAGTAAATACAAAAAATAGAAAGGAAATTTCTTTTCTGCCTATTTCTTCTTTCTAGCGAATTACAGAGTGCGGAAGCTGGTTTTTTGATATTTATCAAATCAACATATTTAATCCCCGCTACCCCCAACAAATCTTTAAACCTCCTGCTTACCTCTTAATTCCGTATACATAACATTATCCTTATAAAGCTCCTCCAAAAGCCGATAAATGTATTCTTTAAACAGTGGTCTGTACGCCACCAAGTCATATAAAGCAGAAAACGTATTTTTAAACTTTGCCCAAATTTCTTCTCTACTTTGCTCTACAGCTGCTAAACCCAAAGCCATTTTGTCTTTTAAAAATATATCGAAATCTAAACCTTGTTGGGTAAATTCTTTTCTGTAAGTTTTAAGGCTTTTCCAGGAACAGTTGCCATCCTGCTTGGGATTTTGCAGGACCTTTAATTTAAATATGTTGAGATCATTGTAGCACGCGTAGATGTTGTCCATATATGTAAAGTTGGAGATTATGTAGTCTACATCGACGCCAGCAAGCATATGGGTGTGTAAAGACGCACCTTTTGGTATTTTTTTATGAATTGAAACACCTAAAATCATTAAAAAAATTGGTAGTAAGTTACAGTAAGGAATTAAGAAGTCTTTGCCCTTCTTTATCTTTTAAATAACACTAGATATCGAGATCTCTTTTTGTGGTCATTTGGTCTAGTGTCCAGGAGACACCATCAACTTTTTTAAAATTGAAAGCAGCGTCACGTAGAACCTTGTTTTCAAGGTCCTTCAATTCTATAGTTAACACAGCTTTGTTTCTTAAATTTGGCCCAATTATGCCAGACCTAAAACCGTTTGAAATTTGTCTTAAATATTAGCTTTGTTCGCGGGTCTAGTAATGAACCGATTCTGAACCAGAACCGAACTGGTTTAGAACTGTTTTAAAGCGCATGTCTAGTTATTTATTAGTTCGGAATTTTTATTTACTGCGAACGATTTTCTATACAGCTGAGAATGTATTCTAACCTACCTTTTGGTTAGGATTTTTCATTGGATACTATACAAAAAAAAAATTTAAACAAAAAGGTAAATTGTTATACTGTCAAATGCCACTCGAGGTCTCTCGGCGGAAGACGAGGGTTTCCTGCCTCCTCTCGTTTTGAAACATAAGTACCTTATGTATTTAACTAAAGATAAAATCCAAACAACAAGAAATGGCTAAAATCTTGTAATATTGTCTATATTTTTATATTTAAATCTTTATTTATTTGTATTGCGAAACATACATATCATACGGAATACAATTAAAAATCCTTTGTTTATATACGCTCAGAAGTCACAAAAATATAAAATATTCAACTACGGTATATTAACCCGCATAAAAAGTGGCAAAAACAAATAAACTGTAATACAACGGTTTATTTCTGTACCACAAAAACAGAAAACAGCTGACCATGTCGACAATACGCATGAAATTCCGAACTGAACTTTTACTTCCAACAAAAATCCCAGGACTGCTAATCAGGTTACGAACTGATAACGAACTGATTCCATTGTAACCCGCGAACACAGAACTGTTGCTAAAAATTCAGGATTTTACTAACCGCGAACGCTGCTTTTTCACTGCGCATGCGAATAGTCCCAGAACCGGTTCAGAATCGAACCCGCGAACAAAGCTATTATACTGATACAAACAGTGCGGTTTTAATGGCATTAGCTTGCAAATCTGAAAAGGCTCGCCAATTATATTTTAAAAACAAAATGTCTGTTAGGTAATAAATTATAGGAGTTATTAAGTGTGCAACAAATGGAAAATTAAAAAAAAATCTTCCCTTTTTAATAGTTAAGAGAAAAAATTTCTGCTTTTCGTGCCATTCAGCTGTACCCTCTCCACTGACTAGTTTTGCCTGCCTCACAGGACGTATTAAAGTGTCTGTATTTAGCATGGACTCGGTAGAGTCAGAGACAACAATGAGAGGAGCAACTAAATGTAAATAAATCATCCGAGAGAGAGATAGCTGCTGGGCCTTCCTTGACTGTCTTCAAGGAAGGTAAACGCAGATGGCGCGTGAGTCGACTTTATCGTTTGCTCGCCAAATTCAAATAATATAGCTGTGCTATTTTTGCCCTTAATGTTAGGTACTTGTTTTTGTTTCCTATTAATATAAAATATTGGGGTTTAGTTCAATAATTACACACACCTAATTAAAAATGTCATTTATTTGGTTTTTATAACGATTTTTTCTTACAGATAACCATGTCAATATTACCTTAAATTATCTGTTGAAAAGCACAAATTTAATAAATACACTGTGATCACTAATAAAAGTCAATATTCAAAGTCCAATTAAAGGTAAAAACCACGAAACACACAATAAATCACAGAAAATGTAAACAAACTGTCCAAACAAATCGGCCATTGAAAAATATCACACACACAAATATCGATTAACATTTCGGCGTGACTGCCTGCGGCAACGTTGTCAAGTTAAAAATATTCGATTCATGGTATATTTTCTTTCTCTTAATTAGATGTGATCAAAAAAGGACATTAAAGTTTACATGCAGAAATTGTAAACAACTTGGCAACCAGGGCAAAGCGATGATTGCTCCATCTACGATAGCCTGCCATGATGAAAGACAAAGACATATTTATTGGAACTTGCGTTAAACCAGAAAGAGATAAATACAATGGATAAATTGTTAGGACCAGTTACTCGTCTCATTGTTGTCTCTGGTAGAGTCACTTTGATAAGTCCTGTGGAGCAGGCGAAACTAGTCATTGGAGAGAGTCCAGCTAAATTGCACGAAAAGCAGGAATTCTTTCTCTTAACTGTCGAAAGGGGAAAATCCCTTTTTTTTATACAGGGTGTTTTTTAACAACGGTCCGAAACTTCAAGGTGTGTTTCCCTATGTTATTTTGTGAAAAAAGTCCCTATAAACATATGTATGTCTCAAGGTTAGTTTATATTTAGCGTTGGTTAGGTTGCGACATATCCTCAACTTTTAGGCGGTTCGAGGTCGGGGACGCAAGGAAAGGCACTTTACGGAGAAAAGTTGGCAAGACTGAGTAAAATCAAAGCCGATGATCAATCCAGTGGCGTCTAGAATTTGCGCATTTCATTTTGCATTGTTTTGGAAGTGATATTTGTTGAAAGATGTAATTCCAAATGCTTTTTATTTAAAGAAAAAGAATTTACAATTTAATAATAATTAAAAACTGTTGTGTAAACGGTTGTTCTACTAATACAATAAACTGTATATCTCCGGCACTGAACAACATGGCCGAAAAATGGGAGATGTGACGTCATAACACGTCAAAGCAATATGGCCGTATATCGCGACCCTATATAGACCGACTGTGTGTATGTCCGAAGTTGCTTCCTTACTGAGATACAGGGTGTTAAAATTTACGAAAAAAAATGTCTTTTCTAAATATTTTTTATATGCTTTGGCGAAATTGGATATTGGTATATTTATTTAAACTAATAAGGCCCTTATTTAGCCCTAACCAGATTGTTATTATTTTGTCCAGTGGCGTTTAAGTGGGCACCGCAACTTATATTATTGAGAAAAAAGTACGCTACTGACATTTTTGGAGGTTTTATTTTTTTTCATAATTAAGCAGTTAATAATACAACTTTTTATTCTTTGGTATTTTTTCTATATCTAGCTTTGTTTTCAAGAAAAAAAGATTAAAGCCACTTTAATTTCTAAAAAGTACCCATAGACCACTTAGTAAAAAACAAAAATAAAAAATAAACATTATTTGCTCTAAAATAAACGAGCAGTTGGGGTATTTTATTAAAAAAACATCATTTTCCTGATCTACGAAGGTCAAAATTGTTTATTTTTAAAGGTGGACTTTATTTTATGCTGATTATGGTTTGGTATCACTTAAAATCGCTTTAATTTTTTTTCTCGAAAACAAAGCGAGATACGGAGAAAATTTGTTGCAGACTTTAAAGCACACACTGTATACAAGTTGTTTTGTGGTTTATCTTTTAATCTACCCGGATATATTCACACACATATACATAAACGTTATCTTCACATTGTATTCAAAATTTATAGATAAGTAAACATAAGTATTTGATAAGGATCCCAAAATTCTTGTGAGGCAGTGATAATTTTTACATATAAAAATTTACGTATAGCCAAAGAATACCAATCCATAGAACCCCACAAGTGAGATTTCAGCGTACCCTAAAAAATTTTAGTACCTACCGCGACCAACAGATGGCGAAAATAGTACGATGTCGCTTTGCTAATACGATTACCATCAGAAATTGATAGAAGTCGCTGACGAGCAGTTAGAGTGAGGATATATGCAAAATTTCATAAAAATAAAATCCCCGATAAATGGTATTATCCATAAGATTATTAAATTTATGATTTCAGAATAGGATATATCGATGGGTTTGTTACTACCGGTTAAAACATGGATAAGAAAAAAGTAGCTGCTAGAAACATGTTTAAAAATAAGAAAAAAACCTTAATTTCTTTCTCTGTTGCTTTTGAACCCATATTTGTGTAATTGTGTTTGTAAAACAAATACTCTTTCGTATTTGAAAACTAAAATAATTGTGCAGTATTACAGTATTACCCACACACGGCACAGTCAATCAATATTGCACAATAAACATCAAACTGTTTTTGATTGACACAATACATTGTACAAGCTCTTAATATAAACCACAAACAGTCAATAATATTGTACAATATGAAATTTTGCGTAATAATATGGATCGTCAGTGGACCGCTTTACAAGGGCATAAAATTTAACTCTTGAGTTTACTAGAAAAAAAGCCTCGGTCCGGTACTGCTCAGAAGTGTTTCCGTAAATTTGTCAAACATTTTGTTGTAAGGCAATTAAACAAATAAAGCTTAATAAAAATCAAGGTTAGGTTATATTTATACTGGGAATAGGTTGTGACACATACTTAACTTTTAGGCGGTTCGAGGTCGGGGACGCAAGGAAGGGCACCCCACGGAGAAAAGTTGGCAAAACTGGGTAAAATCAAAGCTAATGATCAATCCAGTGACGTCTAAAATTTGTGCATTTCATTTTGCATTGTTTTGAAAGTGCTGTTTGTTGAAAGATGTAATTCCAAATGTTTTTAGTTTAAATTAAAAGAATTTACAACTTAATAATAATTAAAAACTGTTGTATAAACGGTTGTTTTATTAATACAATAAACTGTATATCTCCGGCACTGAACAACATGGCCGAAAAATGGGAGATGTGACGTCATAACACGTCAAAGTAATATGGCCGAAAGTCGTGACCTTATACCTTATACCAAGGTTAGTTTATATTTATAAGGTTGCGACATATCCTCAACTTTTAGGCGGTTCGAGGTCGGGGAGGCAAGGAAGGGCACTCCACGGAGAAAAGTTGGCAAGACTGGGTAAAATCAAAGCTGATGATCAATCGAGTGGTGTCTAGAATTTGCACATTTTATTTTGCATTGTTTTGAAAGTGATGTTTGTTGAAAGATGTAATTCCAAATGGTTTTTATTTAAAGTAAAAGAATTTACAACTTAATAATAATTAAAAACTGTTGTGTAAACGGTTGTTCAAATAATGCAATAAACTGTATATCTCCGGCACTGAACAACATGGCCGGAAAATGGGAGATGTGACGTCATAACACGTTAAAGCAATATGGCCGAATGTCGCGACCCTATATAGACCGACTTTGAATAAAAATAACATAACCGACCCACTTTTTAAAATGATTAAATAATAAAACAGTGTCGTAGACGCTCAAACTAAAAATATTGCGTCAGTTTCCTATGTTTATTTGACTAACTGGAAAATTTTACGGGTATTTTATTTTCGACAAAAATTTCCATGTGAAATCATCATTCACTTTTTAATATTCTTTACAGAATATAAACAACTGAAATTATAATCATTTGGTAAAATTAGTAGGTTATTATAACGGGTACAATCTTTATTTAATTTTTTTCCTAATAGTAAAGTATATCTGTTTTTTTGTATTTGAGTACGATAGGAAAAAGATTTATTTTAAAATGGTCAATTGACCATACGCAAACCAGAATAAAAATACTTATACAATTCCTAAAAATACAATAAAAATTAAAAGTTGTGGTTTTAAGATTAAAATAAAATGATAATTAAATTAGGATTTTTTTAAATTATAAGCTACCTTTTTTTTAAACAACAAAAATTGTAAGTTCAAGTAATTTAAGGTGATCACATCACTTATACATTAGGCGAAGGTAACCACGTAAAATTAACTGCGACTGAATTACGATTATTAATACAGAAAGCAGTGACAATGAATATCATTTCCATTTATTGCATTTATTTTAAAAGCAAGTTTTGTTTTAAATACAACTGGTATAAAATTAGCAATCATGTACAGGATAAGTTTTTAAAACTTACAATGGCCATATTTTCTAAACCAAGGCAAATATCAAAAAATAAAAAAATACCTTTTTATAAAACCTAGGGGAATATAAATGACGTATTTTTCAAAACAACTCTATCAACAACTTAAGCTGCTCCCCCAGTCACTTAAAAATCTTAAATGGTAACACCCCTGATGTGGCACTTCTCTGAAAAAGCTTATGAAAAATGCTTCTCGTGGGTATTAAAAGTTGGTGTAAAATGAAACACTATCCTTAAATTTTAGAAAAATCATACTTTCTTTTTCATAAAGAATATCAGAATATGTACAATTAAATTAATGTAAAATTAATTAAAAACTAATAATAAATTAAAATAATACTCCCTGCTAACCCGCCCTTAAAATAAGTTCTGGTTAGTTCTGTTGCACAAGCGCTTAACAACAAAAACCAGTTACTATTACTTTTCTTCTAGACAAAATTTAAAAAGAGAACTAATCAACCTAACCAGATTTTTTATGGGGACGGGTTAGGGATTATTATTTAAACTCATTATTAAATTTTAAGTAATTTTTATAAATTTAAATGGACATTTTTGGGTATTTTTATTAATAATAAGGTACGATATTTCTAAAATTTAAGGGTAGTATTTCATTTTACCCCAACTTTCTAATGATCATCGAAAGCATTTTCATAAGCTTACCAGAGAGGTGCCACATCAGGGTGTTGCCATTTAAGATTTTAAGGTGACTGGGGGTGCAGCTTAAGGGGTTGATAGAGGGGTTTTGAATAATTCGTCATTTATATTCTCCCCAGAACGGTATTTTTTTATTTTCTGATATTTGCCTTGGTTTAGAAAATAGCCATTATCTAAGTTTTAAAAACTTACCCTGTCTGTGTCAATATGAGTTTAAATATTATTGATTGATTGTTTTAGTTTCATGCTTGTGATCGGTCCTGGCATGGCCTCATTTTAGTTATAAAATCTTAATAAGCATAGCTCTTAGAAAAGTGGTTCACTCTAAGGGTAAAGTACTTAGAGATGTATCTTTTTAAATGTGAAAGAATCACTGATCTCGATGGATTGCCAATGTTATAACCTGCGCGAAACAAAAGTTACATTTCATGGGCGAAAAAACCGGTTTGTGCGCGAGCCAGTTATATCTTTTCCAATTAGTTTGCCACCACTGTATATATATCTACTAATAAAGTATATATATATATATATATATATATATATATATATATATATATATATATATATATATATATATATATATCCATGAATTAAATAAAAACAAAACATCGGGCATCTTAAAGTTTCGCGGGGGCAAATGTAGGCCAAAAAGAAATATTATTAAGTGTTAATGTCGGCTTTACTTGACTTATACATGGTACATAATAATTTCTAGTGTATTGTTCTTTATTTTTATATCTTGAAGCTGGACAAGACAAAAACAACTTTTTTTTAACCTTGCTTAAGTCCTAATTTTATTTCCCCAAAAATAAATTAAACAGTTCCTAATGTGCCTTTTTTTTTTGGGCTTTAATTTTAGCATGAATACACTTTTAAAGGATCGTATATACAAGTCATAAAACGATATTATTATTTTTTAATCTAAAAGTTATAGGAAAAAAACTACGGTGGGGTCAGTTATACTGATGACCCCCTGCCTCAGGTGCGACTGTTGAAAGGGTATTTTCTACATATGAGAATAGCAAAATATGTCAATTAATACCTAGAACAACTGTTCTTTTTTTTTCAAATTAATAATAATAATAATAATCCTAAAATAACAATCAAAAATCCAAATCTAATAAACTCCAATTTTTTATTTTATTACGGTATCAGAATAATTTCTAAAAACATTTTTATTAAATTTCGTAAGTGATGCATCAAAGTTAAAAAGCAACTAGATTTTTGTAAAATAATTGCTTAATTTTTTTAAATAAAATGCAGGATATTTTTGGTCACATAACTTAAACAGCTTAAAACATATTCTTACCTGCGATTTCTCTATTTTTGACTTTGAGAGTAAAAATTCTGCGCTGGCAAAAACTGGGAAAAGTTCTTATAAGACTCCTGCAGTTCTTCTTTCTTTAGTCTAAGAATATACTTGTTTACTATTTCTTCATTTTTGCTAAGATTCACATCTTCTCCCATAAAACCAGCTTTTTCATCATTCAAAAGTTTTTCTCTTTCAAGCAAATACTGATCAGCACTACTGGCACACATTTTTACAGCGGATATCACAAATAATAATACTATAAGATTATGAATAAGTTCTGACGATTTGGAACCACTAACTTGCCCTTTTAAAACTGAAGTTCCGACCATGATGATGGACCTCTATATTAATCAAGGTAAACTACAGGTAAATGTGTTTCTGTCTATCTTTGTTTTAGTTTTGTTTTTCTGTCTTTCTCGAAGAGCATACCACTTGAATTTGTACTGACTGAGTTGGAGCTTGTATATTTTAATTTTTATTGGCCCAAATTGGTATTCTGGGATTCCCCGACGTATATAGAATGCTAGTAGGCTGCTTATACCCTACCGCTGCCAAAAATCTATAATTAGGGAGTTTTAGCAATGTATAACGTTGACAATAAATATATTTGGATTCTTCTAGTACACCTTTAAAAATAAATAAACTTTGTTATTGTTTTGGTCATTATATAATAAAAAAATATTGTGAAATTGAAAATGCTTCTTTGAATTTTGTTTTATGATTAGAAAAAACCTGCAAAAAGGTCCTGTTAAAACATATTATCGCATTTCCATGAATCATTTATTCAAGACATCCGAATCACGCAATTCTTTAATAAGTGATGGCGATTAAAAATTACCAGTATGATGAGCTATGTCATTAGAAAAAATTTTTTGTGCAAAATTGAAATATAAAATAAAATATTTTATCTAAAATGTTCAAAAAATTCCCATATTACATTTTTGCCGGCGTTATACATTTAATTTACTGGCATTGCCAACACTCTTTAATGGCAAGGCATTGGCAAAAAGGTATCAAAAAGACGCGAAAGTGGGCAATTGTCCGTTATTGGGCAACGTGTTGCAGATAATGTGATGGCATCCGTCATTAATTAGTTTTTGGCAAAAAAATGCGTTTAGGATAATGGCATTTATCATTAAATAAGTATTGCAAGTTTTATAAGTTGAATGTCCCTAAAGTTAAATAACATATTTAGAATTTTGTAATCAAAAAAATGAGAAAAAAGGCAGGAAAATTTTATCAATAAAAAATTACATAATATAAATTTTTATATCGTAACAATAAACCAAAAAATAAAAATAAAAAGTATATAATAAAATTAAAAAAGAAGTAAATCAAAAGAAAACACTTTAAAATAGTAAGTATTTAAGGGACACTTACACTCAATTTTCAGATCCAAAACATGGGGAGAAATATTTTAAAGGAGTTAAATGTCAAAAAAACTATTAAATATATATATTTTCTTATTAACACGTCTTTAAAACTTTTAATAAGGCAACTCCCTGATTTCATATAATTTTTAGGTAACTACAAATTTAAAAGGTTTTAAACAAAATGTTTACAGCTCCTAACAGACTACTTGAACCATCACCAATTAATTACACAACACACACTTAATTATGTCTACTAAAAACTCTTTTCTTTAAAAAAAAAACTAAAAAGCTAGAAAACCACGTAGAAAACAATTGCACAAAGCGGCCAAACAAAAGCAAGGTTGCCTCATCTGTCAAATTGTCAAATCTTGTATTTCGGCTAAGCGGGAGATTTGAATTTATCACCTTCGGTCGAAATCGTCGAAATTAACCTAGCTAATTTTACCATCATTTTATTTTTATTCTCTCAAAAATACATAAAAAACATTTTGTTTGACCTAATTTTTATTTGCATGATTTTTAACAATAAAATGTTATGAAAAGGCCATTTCCTTTAAATTATGTAAAAAAACATAAAATAATGTTGTTTAGCTGCCATTATAAATAAAACAGATCAAAAAAATTGCTTTAATGTTAGTTAAATACCAATGTTAATAATATGGTTTAAAAAGTATGAATATGCGTTGAAGGTTTGCCTTCAAAAATCCAATATTTATTTGCCTGCAACAAAAACGCGTGCTTTATTTAATCAGAATTGGTATGCCGCCATTTTTGTATGCTTGCCGGCAATTCGCCTGCATGTAAAATTTATTGGCAATTAAGTGTTTATTTAGGGTTGACTTTTTAATGCGTATAAGATGTTGGCATAATATTGCCACCAATTGCCAATGCTTTACCACCAATGCCAATATGAAAAATGTACATTGCCGGCAAATAGTGTTTGCTGGGTTAATATTTTGGCATAAGGAATCTGTGGTTTTTCTGTGTACCATTAATTAGCGAACATCCTGTATAGTTTAGACCTGGCCATATAGGAAACAATTTTTTTGAAATCTAGATAAGATAGATACTTAAAATCATATAAGGTCACATTTTCATTATAAAAAAACTTTTCTGATTTGAGTTAAGATATCAAGATCAACTTTTTTTTGTAGACAAATCATGAATAAAACAAACTTTATCAAAACTATACAGGGCGTAATTTATTTGATGGCTAAAAATGCAGGATATAATTTTCTAGCTTATTTAAGATAAAAAAGTTCATATGAACATATGTCCTAAACGTCTTAACTTTTAAAATACAGGGTGTTAAAAGTTTAAAATAAAAAACAAAAATTTCGAAAACACTTATTTTAATAAAAACTGTTATACTGGATATAAGCCTTATTTAAATAAGTATTTATAATTTTTGCTATATAATTAGCTAATTAAAAAGTATGAAATCTACTTTTTAAAGAAAAAGATCTCGCAATGCTTTTTTATGCTCTAAAAATTTTTTTCTCGTAAACTGAACAAGATAAGAAAAAATATTAGGAAAAGTAAAATCAGTATTTTTATTTGCCTAATCTAAAAAAAGCACACTTAACACACATTTACACAGTCAGTGGCGTATCGTTTTGTTGGAAATACTCCATCAATTGCCTCTCGAGACGCCACTGGACTTAGTAAATGTAATTAAATTAGTGATAAATTACCCCCTTAATGTAATTAATAATATTGCCAAATTAAAACAAAATTGGGTAAGGCTAGTTACGATATTTAAAAAAATAGATTTTTTTAAAAATTTTAACACTCTGTATCTAAAAAGTTAAGAGGTTTAGGACATATATTTATATGAACTTTTCTTCCTTAAATAAGCCAAGGAATCATACCCTGTATTTTAAGCCATCAAATAAATTACACCCCGTATTATTGCAAAAATATGAAAAACTGTAAAGTACGGACTTACAAATATATACATACCCTTTATTTAACAATGGTATGGTGTGACGTAAGCAAATTCAAGTAATATAATACACAAAAATTTAATTATTATTTTACTTGGTATTATAATTATTGGAAAATATTTTGCAACATTATCAAAATACTGCGTCACATTATTTTAATCAATATAGTAATTATAATAATTCAGCTGTATCATTTATCGTCTAAAATAAAAAAAATGATAAGAAAGATCTTGTTTTTCTCGCAATTTGATTCATTCAATATTTACATATTTTCAACTTAAATAGGGGAAAATGGCCTAAAATAATAAAAATGTTATATATTATAACAAATTGTAAAGTGGCTTTATTACTTATTTCTTAATTATTTAAATTTGATCTGTTTATCTTTTATAGTTTTGAAATTATGTCTATCCAAATCTGAAAAAATAGTAGGTAGATATAGGGTCTATTTTACCTTCCACACTAAAATTACTGCTTATAGCTTAAAGCTTCACCTAGATATCTCTCTTTCTCTCTATCTTTTTCTTGGTTTTGGTCCCTTCAGGTCCAATCCACCACTCTCCCCCTTCCGGACTATCCTTTCCAGGGCTTCGTCGGCGGAAAATCTGGATAATCGAGCTCGTAGCTCCCAGAAATTCCAAAAGAAAACAAACAATTCAACAATCGATGCAATGCATAAATTGTCGGCTGTCAAACCAAGATCTGCTACTGGTGTTACGTATAACCTTCACTTTCACTACTGACAGTACCCATGGCACGCCCATCTATTTCCCGCCATTTTAGAAATACCTCGTATTCACCACCAAACAGGATACCATCAGCTTATAGAAATCTTCGCTCACATCGCTTAGATCCAGAAGAAAGATGCCGTCAATTTAGCGTGAATCTTTCCTTGATCTCCGAAGGTAAAAAACGTTCGTACGACACCTCTAGCCGCCACTCCGGGAAGAACTTTGTAGTCCTCTACGCACGTCCGCACTGTCCGGAGGTCAAACAAAGAGTTAGGGTCTATTTTACCTTCCACACTAAAATTACTGCTTATAGCTTAAAGCTTCACCTAGATATAATGGAAATTTAACATAATTTTCAGATTTGGATGGCCATATTTTTAAACTCTAAGAGATAGACAAATCAAATGTCATATTTCCTAAAAACTCTTTAAAATATTTATTTAGTAATGATGCAAAATACAAAGAGTTTTATTTAAAAAAATCTCAGTTTACTATACAATTCTTGAAGATGGCCATATTTCCAAAACTATTAAAAAATGTATATGCATAAATTGTCGGCTGTCAAACCCAGATCTGCTACTGGTGTTACGTATAACCTTCACTTTCACTACTGACAGTTCTCATGGCACGCCCATCTATTTCCGCCATTTGAGAAATACCTCGACTTCACCACCAAACAAGATACCATAGGAATCTTCGCTCACAGCGCTTAGATCCAGAAGAAAGATGCCGTCAATTTAGCGTGAATCTTTCCTTGATCCCCGAAGGTAAAAAACGTTCGTACGACACCTCTAGCCGCCACTCCGGGAAGAACTTTGTAGTCCTCTATGCACGTCCGCACTGTCCGGAGGTCAAACAAAGAGTCTACCTGCTACCTCTAAACATTCTTTTTGCGTCTAAAATTTTTAAGGAGCAAAAAAATCCTCACGTTTATAAAACAAATAGACAAAATTAATTTTGTGTTTAAAATTATTATTGAGCCAAAAAAGGTTACACAGTCTACAGTCATTTCAAAACAGAGTCCTGTTTGAAATGACAACTTGGTAGGTAAATATGGTTTAAAATTTCATAAATTGTCTATATTTACCAAGTTGTCATGTAAAACAGGAGTCTGTTTTCAAAAAACTATTACTATAGAAGCGTTAAAGCGACTTTACATATACACTACGTTTTTGATTTATTAAAATACTAGCTATGATTCCCGGCTTCGCTCGGGAGTTGATATGAGACCCAAATAACCGTTGTTCTGAATGAAGTTCAAATACTCGACAACAGATGGCGCCACTACACTTAATTTCCAAGTTAAAGGGTTGGAAGAGTCCTTATATCTTTAAAAATACGCCCTTTAGGGTAAAACGGGAACTTTCTTGTTCGAGGGGGATAAAGGGCTATCACACTATATAAGTCCCTTTATCGTATCGGGACTTATTTTCAGGTTTTATCGGCACGCACATTTTATCAACTTAGTTTTATTATATGATAATGATAATGATAATGATATTAAGCCGGAACCTGTCGATGGACTTAAGAAATCTTTTAAACTATTGGTGGGTTTATAAAAAAATTTAGCATTTAATTTAACATTTAACATTTAGCATTTAGTATTTAACAAAAGTTCGGCTTATGGTGATTCATGTAGACGTTCATAAAACTCATTTAACATTTAGGATTTAACATTATTATCATTTAAGAGTTGGCCAACTTTTATCTTCTTAAATTAAATGCTAAATGAAAATTCGACTGCGCATGTCAAAACCTGTCAAATGTCGGAATGTTTTCTGTAATGTCATAATTTGATATATTTTGGTTTTATTATTGTTTTGATCTGCGCTAAGTTAAAGATGGACTCGCCGAATTGTGAAATTAATAAAGTTTTTGTAATGGGATCAACTGTTATTACTGACAAGCAAGCGGCTGTCTTCTGTCAAAAGTCAAATATCATTACAATGCGCATGACCAAACATCTAATTTTAATATTTTTATGAACAGTGTCTAAATTACTAAATGCTAAATCTTAAATGTTAAATGTAAAATGTTAAATGATAAATGCTAATTTTTTTTATAAACTCACCATTAAGCAACTTGGGTTGATACAGAGAGTTAAACAATAGCAATTTAGTAAATATTTGTATTTCTTAATGTTATTTGTTGGATACGGAAATCGTTCGGGACTGCATCATAAAAGTGTTTCTTTAAACATTTTTACAAAATATCATCTTTTCATTCATAAAAATGTTTTTATTATTATTATTATTAAATTTTATTATAAATTCTATCTTTAGCTTACATTTACTATGAGGCTCAATGGTCTAGGGGTATGATTCTCGCTTTGGGTGCGAGAGGTCCCGGGTTCAAATCCCGGTTGAGCCCAACTTTTTTATATTTCTTTTTAGAAACAATTACAATTAATATTAATATAGGTCAATTTTGTTTTATAAAACTATTGACAAATGCACGTACAACATTATGAAATAATAAATTAATTTGATTCAATAATCGACTCAACAATTTATTACCTATTGTATTATAAATTATTAATTAATATTTACTCTCTGCAAAACAAAATTTATAAATACATATTTAATTTCGCAATAAATTTTTAATCAAAATTATTTAAATTGTCTATAAAAAACGGGTAAAAAAGAAAAAGGACAAACAAAGTAAAATAGGGTTCTTGTGATTTTTTTGGACTATCCTTTATAAATAAATAAACTTACTAGGAAAAACCGCAGCCTAAAATTAAGATCTTCTGCCAACTGTTTTCTGATAAGGATGTTTTTAACACGCTTTTTATTAACTTGGGTTGTAACTATCTATCTATCTATCTATCTATGTAACGGAATCTTTGAGCCTAATTTTTACCAACTTCCAGCGATTCAATTTCTTTGAAACTTTGCACAAGTATCAAGGACCGATGACAATGCAATAATTTAAAAACAGTATCCCGTTATCCTGATTAGCACCGCCAGGATAAATAGATTCATTTTTTTTAATTATGGCGAATGCGCAAGGGCAATTGATGCATAACATGCTGCGTTTTTAATTGACCATGTGTCTCTTGACAAAATGGCGAAGGAATTTTTAGTGAATAAACTGGAGCATTTATTTTTAAAAAACTAACTGATATATCGAACTAAAAATGAAAAATAAATAATAGTTTAAAAAAACTAAAAAACACGCTTTTATATGCAACCGAACTAAAAATTAGAAAATAATTTTTTATTACAAAGAGTTTGTCACTTCAGAATAAAAGCGTGGGGTGCTTAATATATTAAATGTTATAATTATTCTATTTGCAAATATCTATGAGGGAAAAGTTATGAAAAATAGTAAAATGCACCCCACGCTTTTTACTCTGAAGTGACAAACTCTTTGTAATGAAAAATGATTTTCCAATTTTTAGTTCGGTTGCATATAAAAGCGTGTTTTTTTAGTTTTTTTAAAACTATTATTTATTAACTAGTCGTCTATTGTCTGTAAAACAACAATTAGATCTAAGTTGCTATAAAAACCTTCAAAGTAATTATTAAATATTTGTCAATCTACACACAACGCCACCTGTATATCTTGGTTATAAAGAATCTTACATGTTTTTTAGTATCAGATAATATATATATATATATATATATATATATATATATATATATATATATATATATATATATATATATATATATATAAATAATATTCTTATATTTACGAAATAAAAAGATCACATACTTATTTGGACATAAGAGTTTTTGTGGTTTTTGCGAAGATTTGAAATTGTTTAGTTACTTTTATATTAGTTTATATGCATTTTTAAATACTCAAAGTTTACATTGGTTCTAACTGAAAATGCTATAGGACGTTAAAGTTCTATTTATAACAGAGCAAGAATAATTGCTCTGCATAAATCTGGATTCAATCACCATATTTCAGCCAGTTTAAATATTCCAAGATCTTCTGTGAGTCGAATCATCAACGGGTATCAAGAAACTGGAAATGTGGAAAGATTGCCTCGTAGTGGACGGCCACGTGTTTCTACCGAAAAAGAGGACAGATAATTTACCCGCCAAAATCGGAACGCAACAGCCCCAGCCATTAGAGATCACTTCCAAGGTACGTTCAACCGCATAATTTCCCTCAATACCATTCGCAGAAGACTACACAGCGCAAATTTACGGGCCAAAAGATTTTTACGGGTACCTATTTTATTGCCTCGACACCGTGCTGCACGCCACCAGTGGGCGAGAAACCATAGGGAATGGCTTTTAGCCCAGTGGGAAAGACTCATTTTCTCTGACGAATCAAGGTTCGATCTGGTCAGTGATGACCATCGTCAATGGGTATGGAGAGAGCCAGGGCGTCAGTCAAGACTCAACTATCTTCGTGAAGTAGTTCCCTATCAAGGGAGAACAGTAATGTTCTGGGGGTGGGGGAATAATGTACAACCGTCGAACCCCATTAATTCGCATACAACAAAATATGACTGGCAAAATTTACATGGAAAATGTTAATAGGCCAATTGTCATTCCCCTCCGCCATGAAACTGGAGACAATTTCAATTTCATGGACGATAACGCCGGACCACATCGAGGCCGAAGAGTTCAGGAGCTTCTTAATGCTGAAGAAATCAACAGATTAGAGTGGGCAGCTAATTCCCCAGACATGAATCAATTGAAAATCTGTGGAGTATTATTTCCAGAGCTATCCACAATCGCAATCCACCACCTAGAACCGAGGAGAAACTTGCGGTAGCCGCGGTAAAAGAATAGGACCGCATATCGCAGGAATTAATTAATAATTTAATCATTTCCATTCCCAGACGTGTAAACCCATTGATGAGTATTAGCTGTATTTTCTTTTTTTGTATTGTCATACAGGTAATTTTTGTTGCAATAAACGTTTTTATAAATTAACACTGTTTTCTCAGTTTTTTGGTATTTCTTTTATTTTAGCCACATACATGAACTCAAAATATTTATTTCAACTAAATTAAAATTAACATGGACACCACTTTGAATTAGTCCTTTTAATTTTTTTAAATAAATTAGAAGTATAAACATGCTAGGGGTCCAAGACTTTTGGCGTTGTGTGTAATTCTGTGATTTTGACAAATTTGTACTCTTGATATAAGGGAAATGTTGTTTTGTATAATAAAATATTCTAAAATTAAATTAATACCTATACTTACGTCTATGTATATTTGGGGAAAGAGTACTCACTTTTTCCTGGGAAAAAAGGCATTCCATAAAAGTCACATTTTAGTACAGTCAACAGAGACAAAATGTTCAATTTTTTCCTTTCTCGAAAAAAAAAGGTTTTTACCTTCTTCAAATACAAACACATCAACAAATTATTGTCAGCTACACCAAAAATGGTATTTGTGTAGTATTTTTAAGTCCTCTCTTATACCTTGTAAGTCACAGTCGAAGGAGCCCCGGGGCACTACCCCGCCTATCCCTATAGTAGCTACGCCACTGTTTTGCTGGCTTAGAGATTAGGATGCATAAAGAAAAAGAAACATTATTTGTACGGTGGTAGAGTTTTATTGGGCATTTTATGTTTTACAATATCTTATCAAACTTGACGTTATGTACATGATAATTGTTTACAATAGTATAAATATATTTTTAACATTTATCCTTGCTAGTTTTCATACATAATAAGTGTGTTCTAACCTTTATATATTACAAACTATTTGTTTTTAATTTACTTACACAATATTTAAGACTAGCATAATTTTAATTAACATTTGTCTTATACAATATTTGGTATCAATAAAAATTAAACTAACTATACTAAATACAGGGTGTCCCACCATATTCGACACGGTTATATATTTTTAATGGAACACCCTATATTTTATGACGGTTTTAGATTCTACTTTAGAAAATAGCTCAAGCTTGTTTATAGTACTAAGTGTCTAATTTTATTCGTTTTTGTAATATTTGATTTTTTGAAAAATGCAGAGGTAAAATTAAATTGATTTTACTTTAACACTTTTAACTCTTTAAACTTTAAAATGTGTAACAAGATTAAAAAAGTCTGCCATATCATAAGTAGGTCAAATCAAGATCAAATATTGTACAGGGTGATCAAAAAATAATTTCAATTTTTCAGAAAATTAAATAGCCATATCTCTCTTATTTGAAATGGAACACCCTGTTTTTTTTACGTCACATGTTGACAAATAAAATACTCTTTCAAGTGCTGTATAGGTTGCCTATACCTATCTTTTGTGCTTTTTAGTAAAATCTATTTTAACAAATTTTTAGTCCAAATGTTTATTTAAATTATAGTTGGCTGTGACATAGCAGCCATTAATATTTTCTTAAGAAAATATCAACGACCATTTATTGATTACTAGTGTTTTAGTCAGTTTAAAAGAAATTTCAATGATTTTAAATTAAAACCCTTCTTCTACAACAACAAGATGATATAATACTGGTAGGATGTGAAAAAAATGGTTTACTTTAGTCTAGAGTTAATCCTGAAAAATATTCCAAAAGAAACCATCTGATAACCTTAATAGTTGCTTTAAAAATTTGACACAGTGATTATGGATAATGGAAGAAACGAGTTATAGGTCACAGAATGTCGTCATAACTGACCAGAGGCGTTATTAGGATTGTTTAAAAACACAAGTTTTATCATTACCACGTTCAGCTGAAATAAGTGTTATTGGAAGTAGCATTATAATATAAATAGTGGCAGATAATACAAAATCTTTGAATTTTTCCTTTTTTCAACAAATTTACATTTTGCAATAACAGCTTAGTAAATAGGCATAGCCATATCACAGCTTAAAAAATCAAATATCACAAAAACGAATAAAATTAGACACACTATAAACAAACTTAATATATTTTTATGTAGAATCTAAAACCGTCATAAAATATAGGGTGTTCCATTTAAAAAAAATATAACTTTGATACGTCACACTTTTTTGAGACACCCTGTATAGACTAAAATAATTTTATACTGTGGTCTTAACCGACCTGTATATGTTCCAGTATTTATTTTTTTAAAACCCCAT
>JACEGR010008592.1:0-35215 GCA_014170235.1 Listronotus bonariensis | reverse complement strand
ATTAATAAGTTAAATGCAGATTATGTTTTAATCTGTGTATTTGGCAACCTTGTTTTCTAAATGATCCTAAAGTTTTTTTCCTTCGACTTATGGGACAAAAATCACACTGTTCATATACCGCAATCTCAACAAAAATCTGCCTGAATGCAAAAATCTTTGCCACGTATTTACAAGACCCTAATATTTATTTAGCCTACGAATTGAAGGCCGTGAAACAGAGTTTGTGTTGGTCTCCTTCGGTTACAAAAATCAACTAATTGTCCTCTTTTTCCACTGCGTTCTCCTTGAATTGCAACAAGTAGTCGGTAGACATCATCCTTTCTTGGTGAACACATGTAGGGAGGTTCGTATCTGAAAAAAAAGTTCTCTAAATAACACCTTTATTTGAAATACAAAATTCCAACAGGTTTTTACTTTTCTAATACGCATGCTTAGTTTGGACCAAATTGTTGATTAGTTTGAAATTTTTAACCCTGCAAACATCATGACGTAAAATACCAACTGGACCACCGCCACCAAAGCAAAATTTTAAAAAGTAGTCTGATTAAGTTTAAACAAAACTTGGATATTTTTGTAAAACATATTGTGACGTTGAATTTGAATTATATATAGCCATTTTTCGTCACTGGGACTAATGTACCATATGGAACTATCTTCTTGGGACAATGAGACCGGTGGACCATTAAAACTAACTTTTCATTTTTTAAAACCAACTTAACTTATTTGACTAACTAAATTTAGTACGGGCATACCCCTCACTAGGGGTAGCCCGTACAGGGTAGGTTAACTAAAACTTTTTACTTGACTACACTAACTACTTCTTATCTAATAAAAATCCCCTTTTAATTTCTTTCTCTCTTCTTTAAATATCAAATTTTCCAGTGTTTGTTTTGCATTTTTACGCTACCCAGTTTGTTTAGTGTTTTTATTTTATTATTATAAAAGTAACCTAGAAAATTGTTTAATTTATACTTTTAAGACCTTGACACCTCACGTATATTTTTATGTAGCAAATTTCCCAATGTTAAGTAAACTAATTAAAATGTATACTTATTTTAAAATTCCCAAAAATGTATATTTTTAAAATTTCCAAAATGTATACTTTTTTATACTAGGTGTTCACAATATTTTGAAATTTGTTGAAGTACTATCACAAATTAAAAATAACTACACACACACATAGAAATGTTGAACAATAAACACGAAAAACTGCAACCAAATAAAAAAGGAAAAGATATGTAAGTTTATTTGCGCAGGTCACTATAAGAACAAATTTCGGCTGTACGGTCACTGGACACTATAATTTGGGCAGTAAGTATAAATTAAAAAAGTCACCTGAAAAAAAAATGTATAACAGTTTAAAAAGTCAATCTTAGTTACTCAGTACCTTACATGCTATTTAAATAAATAACCGGACCGTGAGCAAACCGGGTCCTAAACGCCTAGCATGAAGGGTCTTAATTTAAAATTACATCTAAAAAAATTATAATTCGACTTGACCGTGAGCGGAGCGTGAACTGAGTCATAGGGAAACCATCAATGTAATTATTACAAAACTAAAAAAATAATAATTAATCATAAAATTTTTAAAATAAAGTCAGGAAAAACGTATGAATATATTAAATAACAACAGATATATAAACAAAAGTATAAATAGTCATTATCTTAAATGATTTATTATTTTTTGCTTTATTTTTTATAATTTTTTTTTATCTTTGGACAATCCACGAAGGCTGAAAGCCTAAATACTAACGTACCGTGGGTGTCTTAAGCAGGGTAAGAGGAAGTTTGTTAACACGGGACTTAAAAACTTGAAGATTTGGGGGAAGGCAAGACCTCCGCTGGCAGCAGGTTCCACAGTCTAGAAACTCTAGGGATAAAAGAACGAACGAAATGACTGCCATTCGGGGCCTGTCCAATTGAACTGTATGGGGATGCATACGCGCGGCACCACGAGTTTCTCTGTTGGGAACTGCAAGAGGAGGGACTATACTGGACAATTCGTCGGAGCAGAAGCCGTAAAAGTATCTATAGAAGAGCGATAGATCTCCCACAGCTCGACGATGAGCAAGAGAAGGAAGTCTTTGAGTAAGTAAAGGATCATTAATAAAACGATCAGCCCTTCTTTGAATGGCATCAAGAATGCTGAGGGTTGTAGGGGATGCCATTCCCCAGGCATGAGAACAATATTCCAGAGAGGGTCGAATTTGGGACACATACAAAGTGTATAAATTGGAAGGAGAAAAATACTTTTTGGCTCGGAAAAGAAATCCAAGCTTTTTGAAGCCGCGGTGGCTATAGAGACAATGTGTTTATGCCAGTTAAGGTTATTCTTAAATGTGATGCCCACAAGGTTAAATGTGTCCCCGCCCTGCAAAACCTGGCCACTCATAAGCAAAGGATGAGTGTTTGATGATTTTTTCGCGACAAGGAACACGATTGTGTTTTGGATGCATTAAATTGAATGAGATTTTTGGCGCCCCAATCCAATATCAGATTAAGATCCTGTGAAAGAGATATCTGCATCGCTCTGCGTTTGCTTTCCAAGTCGGGTTGAGAGATTGGTTTGGGATCCCAAAAAGTGGAGTGAAGGGTACTATCGTCAGCATAACTATGAATGGGATTGGTTGTGGAAGAAAGAAGGTCGTTGATGTGAAGAAGAAACAAAGTTGGTGCTAGTACTGAACCCTGAGGCACTCCAGCATTAATTTCGTGAAAGCTTGAAAAGTGGGACAATGACTGATATACGTCGATTAGAAAGATAACTGGAGAGCCAAGAGCAGAGTTTAGTTGGAAGACCGTAGGAGGGAAGTTTATTAAGAAGTGCGTCATGCCAGACTTGGTCGAAAGCTTTAGATATATCAAGAGCAACGATCTGGGACTCACCTAGAAACTCAAGAGACTTGTTCCAGTTGTGTGAAACGAAGGAAAGAAGATCTGCTGTAGATCTCTTGTGACGAAATCCGTATTGCCTGTCATGTAAAATTTTATGTTTCTCTAAGTACCTAAGAATTTGCGAGTTAATGGATTTCTCCATTACTTTACAAAGCATTGAAAGGAGTGAAATGGGTCTATAGTTGGATGGAAGAGATTTAGATCCTTTCTTAGGAATAGACTGGACACGTGCAGCTTTCCAGCTTTCTGGAAAGATACCTAAGTCATAAGAAAGTCGACAAAGCCGAGTTAAAATTTGGTGCAAGTTCTGGAGCACATTTTTTTAAAACGATTGCTGGTATTCCATCTAGCCCAGACGATTTCTTGGTGTTAAGAGAAGAAAGGATACGCTTCATGTGTTTTACCTTAAAAATAATATTGGGCATTTTGTGAGGAACTGGGGGAACAGTTGGAATTGGATGATTGACAGGTGGATGAAGGGTTGAATTGGCAGCAAATTGTTTAGCAAATAGTTCGGCTTTTCCTTTAGATGTAGAAATAATTTCATCTTCCAAAGTTAATGGTGGAAAAGAACTGGTACAGAAATTTCTACTAATGTTTTTGGCAAAGGACCAGAAGGATTTGCTGCCATTTGAGCAAGAAAGTACTTTGTTTTTATACGGTTATCAAAGGAGTCCTTGGCGTCTGAGATTGTTTGGTGGTAGTGGTTTCTATAGTTCGATTTTTTCAGCTTTGTAAAATGGGTTGAATTTTTTTAAATTGTTTATTTTAATTACATACTTTTTGGGTTGACTCACCTTGCATATCTAAGAGTGTGCCTCTTAAATGGATATTTTCTGTGGTATTTTGATCTTTTGGGTGTCACTGGTTTATTAATATCCTCACTTTCAATTTCGTTTTCTTGTTCATTATATAAACCTTCATTGTTAAAATACTTATCTTCATCTTCATTGTGAGAGTTTTCTATGTAGATAAGAGGCGTTGCGTCTTTTGGCCATGGAATCAATAAAAGTTTGGCCAACATATTAGTGATTTTTTCATATTTGTCATTTGTTATAAGTTTGTTTCGCGAGTCATCTGTAAAATGGTAAAAGGTTTGTATATGGATAAATAGTTGCTGAAATCACAAGGTAAAAATTAATTTTTAGGGTATACCAGAAAGATAATGATTTTAGAGTTTAATTTTAAATGGCAGTCATTTTATAAACTTATAAATATCCCGATAAGATAGTGGGGACGTGACATTCAACCAAACTTTGATTTTTTAAAAGCTACCATAAAAATTTACATTTTAAATACGTCTCCTAAAAAATTTGAATTTTTGAGTTGTAATGTGATTAATATGCACTGATTAAAATTAGCTATTTTTCTTTAGAATTGTATTTTTCACGTTGTAATACAAATATACTTAAAGATATAATAACGCATAAGTCAATGCGTTAATATTTATAAAAAAGCTTTTATATTTATTTCATTATTACTTAAATTAAAAATACAGTTCGTGTCTAAAATCAAAACTAACTTGTTTTTGTTATCTTTGGACAATCCACGAAGGCTTAAAGCCTAAATACTAGCGTACCGTGGGTGTCTTAAGTGAGGTAAGAGGGAGTTTGTTGAAACGAGACTTAAATACTTTAAAATTAAGGGGGAAAAGACCTCCGCCGGCAGCAGGTTCCACATTCTAGAAACTCTAAGGATTAAAAAGAAGAACAAAGTAGTAAAAAACTCTGTAAAAATTGGCCGCTCATAAGTAGAGGATAAGTATCTGATGACTCTTTTTGCGACAAGGAACATAATTGTGTTTTGGATGCATTAAAATGAACAAGATTTTTAGCGCCCCAATTCAATAATAAATTAAGATCCTGCGTAAGAGATATCTGCATCGCTCTGCGTTTGTTTTCCAAATCAGGTTTGGTGATGGGTTTAGAAATCTGAAAACTGAAGTGAAGGGTACTATCGTCGGCGAAAATATGAATGAATTAGTTGTGGACGAGAGTAGGTTGTTGATGTGAAGACGATACAATGTTGGTGCCAGAGCTGAGCCCTGAGCCACTCCAGCATTTACTTGGTGAAAGCTGGAGACAATATCTGATATACATCGGTCAGACAGATAACTAGAGAGCCAAGTACAGAGTTTAATTGAAAGACCATAGGAGGGAAGTTTATTAAGGAGTGCGGCATGCCAGACCTGGTCAAAAGCTTTAAATATATCAAGAGCAATGATCTGGGACTCACCTAGAAACTCAATAGACTTATTCCAGCAGTGTGATACGAAGGAAAGAAGATCTACTGTGGATCTTTGTGGCGAAATCCATACAGCCTGTCATGCAAAATTTTGTGTTCTTTTTAAATACTTAAGGATTTGTAAATTAATAAAAGTTTCCATTACTTTACAAAGAACTGAGAAAATTAAAATTGTTCTATAGTTGGATGGAAGAGATTTAGATCCTTTCTTGGGAATAGGTTAAACACGTGCAGCTTTCCAGCTTTCTGGAAAGATACCTAAGTCGTAAGAAAGTCGACAAAGCCGAGTTTAAATTGGTGCAAGTTCTGGAACACATTTTTTTAAACGACTGCTGGTATGCCCTCCGGCCCAGACGATTTTTGGTGTTAGGAGAAGAAAGGATTCGGTTACAACGCTTACGAAAACATTAGCCAAAATTGGAAAATAAATGACAGAAATAAATTTCATACTGAGAGTTGGGCGCCATTAAGACAAAAAATAGAGAAGGAGGTCTTGTGACACATCATTTTAAAGCTCCTGACGAGTACTTTATAACTCTAAAACAAATAGTCAATATCTCTACCTAATACAAAAAGAAGGTACCTTAATAAATTTATTAATTAATTAAAATTAATTAACAATTAAATAATTAATATGAATATATAATTTTGATGACCATATTTCCAAAATTAATACAGTTTATTAGTGTGGAATTTTCTTACAGCTCTTTTAAAGATCTAGGTAATATTGGTTATAATATCCACGGTGTGACAAAAAGTATATGTATTTTTTATGACGTTTCCTGTACTTATATTATATCACCTATAAAAAGTATATTAATAAGAACTTTTGGCACACATTAAGTATATCCAGCTTCATTAGTTTTGGAAATATCGCCATATAAATTGGGTATTTACTGTGTGTCCCATGATAGGTGTTACAAGGGAACAAATGGACCAAACAATTTTAAATTTTTAAACAAAATTTTGGAAAAACTGATCGCATGTTCCAAAATATATATATATATATATCTATTTTAAAAATAAAACAAAATTTTATAAGTAAACGTTCTAGAGAATTGCATTTTATTTTAAAATTTGAAGTTAAATGCATGAGAGTAAAAAAAAGTTATAGTTAATTTTCAACATTTTGCATTACAACCTAAATAATGGGCAAGAGGGGCAAAATTTAAAAGATATTTAAATAATTTTACTTATACAATTTCTTTTTGCCGCGAAACTCTCAGTTTGACATTAATATAAGGTACCTGAGGCATATAAGGCCCGGGGTTTAATAAGGCCCACATTTAAAAACTCGCAACAAAATATATGGGTTAAGATTTAAACGTTACCCATACGTGCGTTAGACCCAAAGAAATGAACTTTTTAATAAGGAGCGCTCGATCCCATTTAAGCCTATGTTCACTAAATTCTGTGACGTAATCTTTTTTCGTAATTCTTTGTTTACTATCGTACTGGAAGCGGTTTTGGTGTTAATTTTTGCTTTTTAGTCATTGGACTTTTATATATGTTTTGTTTTTACTGTTAATAGTTAAATTAAGTAGTTATTAGTACTGCAGTTACAGAGAATTTTAAAACCTGTAAACAGGGGTCACTGACATTAGGTTGTTTAAATGATTTTATTTTTATTTTATGCAAGTATTGGTTTATTTTGTCACATGAAAAAATAATATGGCAAAAGGGTGACGTAACAAACATAACCTATATTTAAACTCCTTGCGTTAGACCAATAAATATCACGGGAAGTAAGCGGAGGCTGCTACTCGCTGCCTTCTTTTAAGAAGCGAAGAATTTGTGACAAGGTTCTATATTATTATAAGGATTTATAATTATTGCCAGAAGAAAACTATAAGTATTCAGATTTTATTTTTGTTTAGAACTTAGGCAATATTTTTGTGAATTTTTCTTTATTGCTGTTCAAAACTTTACGTTTTTTTTTTTTGGAAGGAAAAAAGTTATTTTTTGTTTTTCTAAAATTATGTTCAGCGGCTAATAAGGCCCACTGGAGTAGGTCATAGCTTATAAAGTCAATAAAAGAAAACTTGTGTGCTGCTTGGGTGGCTACAGAACATACCAGTGGCATAAGAAAGTGTATAGAAAAGGAATATAAGTTTTACCTTTAAGAGCTATGTATTTTTGACTTGGAACTGTGCATTGATAAAAAATTCGACCAGGAGAAAGGCAACTAATTATAACTAATAAACCAAAGATTTATTAGGATAGGAAATATTAAAAGTTTCTTTATTTATTTTTATTAAAACACAAAAACCATATTTTGGGGTCTTATTTTACTATAGTGGTTTAATAAGGCCCATAAACAAGGGTTTTAAATAATTTTATCATTGGTTACATATTTATTTTTGTAATTTTATTTCTACAATAAATAAGTCTTTAATCTGAACACAATTTTGATTAACTTTCTTAAATAATTCGAGGCTTTTTTTACATTGACCCTTAGGTGGGCCTTATATGCCGCAGGTACCTTATGTCATTTCTTGCCTACAATTTGGTTAATGTTGTCTTACTAAAGTCGCAAAGACACGCACTGTATAAGATTTTTTTAACAATGACAAATATTGTTATTAATACTGTGACTTTTTAACTCTTTGACTTTTATTGCACAGTAAAACAAGTCATTATTGCATAATATGTTTTAAGATATTTAATAATAAAAATTTAATTGTTCAAATTTAATATGAACCTATATTTGCCCAAGGGCGAATTTAGCTTATTGTCATGTAAGGGGGAGAGGGGAAAGGGTAAAATTTAAATTGAAAACAATTTTTAACAAATCATTAAAATAAATAATTTATAAATGCAGTGATATCTTTAAAGAATTTATTTTTCAATAGATAAGAAATATGTCCCTATATCATTTTAAAAATACTTTATTTAAATAATTTCACCTAAAAGTAATATTTGGGGTTTGATTTAATCAGTCAAAGTAGGTGTTGGACTTTAAAGTTGTAGGCTTTAAAAAAGTTAATTATGGGAAAATATATATTTATTTAAAAATACAACAAAAAATAATACTCTTATTTAAATGGTCTTTGGTAACTAAGTACCTAAAGAAAAGTTGATGACAAGACTGAACAATTTATTTCAGTTTAAAAAATCTAAAAACATGCATTCACAAGTTTTTGTTTTCTTCGTTATATAAAGATGGGTCCACATTTAATTCATTCTGAAAGCGATGCCGCCAAGTACACAAAAATTGATAAAGTAAAAAAACTCTTTTGTGAATAATGATTTATTGCAGCAAAAAATATTTTTCCTACGACCACTTGTGAAAATAGCAAATAGCACACTGATTTCATGCATAGAAAATGCGTTATATCACACTAGTGTTGCAAAGTACTTTACAGCACTAGTGTTGCAAAGTACTTTACAACACTGGTGTGATACATATTATGATGTCATTCTAAAAACTGCTATACAGTAAAAAAAACTTTTTATTTACCTTAAACGGTAGAACCCAAATAAGCGAAAATCATCTTATTTTATATTTATTAAAATTTACGAAAAAATAAAAACATAAACAAAAATAGACATAACCACAAAAAACAACTTTCACTGACTGGCACAGTGTTGTCAGGTAAGTAGATCAAATTAAAAATCTCCCTTCTACCTTTGAGCACGTACTTTATAGAGGCAGCCTTGCCGCTTGACCGTTCGATCTAAAGCGCCAGAGAAAAAAAGCCTATAGATCAAATTCCTTCCTCTCTTTCTTCGTGTACTCAAACAACTAGTTAAATCTTTTTTTAATCCCTAATTAAACCTAAGGCTAATACACACTTTATGAATCCACTTTCTTTTATCCATTCATAAATAGAATCAGACCCTTCCGACGTTGCCAAATGCTTTCCATATTTTGCATGGTAACTGACGTTTGGTAGTCGTTTTTCCTTACTTTTAGGACTTTAGGTTATGCATTTACAATTTTCATATTTTTTATATTTTTCTTAAAAATATGAGGAAAAACTGTTATTTTTACTTAATTTTATATGTGATGATCAGTTTCATTAACTCGTTTTACCAATTTTACCCCACCCAGCACCCCTTTTCACTCCCCGGTCCCGTAAGTTTATTTACCGATATTTTTTAAAAAACGGAATATTTTGGATATTACCACTTACGTTTTATTTAGAAGAGTGTCTAAAATATGTAAGAATCGATAATTTTTAAAAAACACTTATAATAGCAGAAAACCGTATTAAACTACGTTATTACCTAACAAAACCATACAATTTTTATTAAGTGAGGGCCTTTTTAAATTCCAAAATGATAAAAGTTATATAATGCTTCTAAGTAGGTGATTTTCGATGTAAAAATATTGTCAAAACAGTATAATATAGCAGTGAGGAAAAGTATATATCACACTAGTGTTGCAAAGTAAATATCACCCTAGTGTTGCAAAGTTCTCAATTGTTTTTTATTTTTTCTGAACAAACAAACTTTAATTTATTTATTTTTTGGTGAATAATTTGTGGTCGTAGGAAAAATAGTGTACAGTACTCGTTTGAAAATGACTTTCTTACACTCGTGGGTTTGTCGCACTCGGCTAACGCCTCGTGCTACAATATTCCCACTCGTGTGAAATTAGTCATTTTCCACACTTGTAATGTGTAATATACTATAACCCGACAAGTTTCTAGTACCACGCCACGTGCCACCGGTTTTATAGTGAGACAGAGGCAAAATAAGAGAATGTTTTTTTATGTGGGTGATACGTGTTTTAACAATGTATTTTTTATTATTTATATAAAAATATGTAATCAGGCTCTATCCGAGGCTATGTGCATTCGGAAAGGTTTGTTTACTTTATCATTTTTTGTGTACTTTGCGGTATGGCTTCCAGAATGACTTATATGTGGACCCATCTTAACCTATTAGATTTTAGATTTAGTACCAACCGCAGGTACAATACAATTTTTAAATACAGCCCCGAACATTTAATATATTCTTTTATGTCGTCGGCACTTCTTGGGGGAGGTATTACCCGCTTTACCCCATCCCCCCTTAAATGAGCCTTTGTATTTGCCTTTGTCTTTGTCAGATTTGCTTTTTCTTACCATCCATCGTTTCTTGTTCTGTATTTAATTCGTGGAAGCTAAGTGGTATCTCGACCTCATCCAGTTGTGCATTGATGTAACTATCACTTTTTAAAATCAATAGTACTAAAGAAGCTAGCACAAGTTGGTTTTTACTTCTTGATGGAGATACTCCCATTACTCTGTAACAGACAATAAGTTAATACAGTGGCGTAGCTACGTAAGCAAAGGCTCTTGGGAAAAAAATGAAGTAAAAAGCCCTAAGGAAAATATTTAAAATTTCAACGTACTTCAAGCACCAAAAAAAAAAGTTTTTGTCTCTGTCTCTTCGTCCAGAACTAACCAAAACACATTAACATAAATAGGTATGTAAGTAAGCAAAGTCCTGGGTCAAGGGTGTAAGGGGGTGCACTTGCATGCACCCCCTTGGCTTGGAATAGTGTCCAAAATGTATGAAAAAGTTCTTTTCTTAGGTAAAAATTAAGTTTTTCTTACTAACCAAAGGATTTTGAACCCCTGGCTTTTGTATATGCGCGGTGTGGAAATATAATACAAAATTAAATGAAAGAGTATTTTTTCAAGATGAAGACCTTTTTTTGCTTTTTAAATGTTCTGCTACACTATTTAAAGTTATTACCCAATTAGTGCTGGATTCAGGTATATTGTCTACAGAAGCTAAGAGTGTTACGTCCTTAAAAAAAAACAGCAACAAAAGGTCTTTATCTTTAAATTCCCGCTCTCTCTCTCTACTTTGCCCCCCCACCTTCTCCTGTCCCATGTATAATTCAACTACCCAATATTTAAGAATATCAAAGTTTTACTTTTTTATCACTTTAAATTTGATCTGGCGCTGAAGCGGTCGCTTCATGGAAATTTTGGGGGTCCCAGGGCACTGCCCCGTCTAGCGCCATAGTAACTGCGCCACTAAGTTAGTACAGCAGCGGGACTCCGTCCTTAATTTTTTTAAGTATGTTTTTTTTTAAATATTTTAAATACGAAGCCCGATAAAAAAATGTACTATACTAAAAGTTGTACTTTTAGTTGCTTTATAGAAAAATAAGCTACATAAAAAGCCAGTGGCGTACATTTTTCTCTCAACAATGCCCACTGTACGCCACTGGCTTTTTATGTAATTTTTTTCCTATAAAGCATCTAATAATATAACTTTTTAATATAGCATATTTTTTTGTATCTTGCTTCGTATTTAAGATATTAAAAAAAAGAAATCTCAGAAACGAAGCAACTCCGGACATATGTTTATAGGAACTTTTCTTTATAAAATGACATAAGAAAGCAACTTTTGAAATTTTGGTATCATTGTTAGGAAATACCCTTAATTTTAATTTGGAAACAAGTCATTTTTAAGCCACCCTGTATAAAACCTTTAAATATTTTTGTGGAAATGTATTTTCTCATCAAGCAGGACTTTTATGAAGAGACACCTTCTTTCGTAAAGTTTATGATTAAAAACTTTTCCATTTGGTAACAACTTCCGAAGACTGTATAGCTGTATATTAAATTAATCTCTAAATCGTAAAACGTATTACTTTATTACCATTTTAATTTATAAAATATTTTAAAGTGTAAACAATTTTAATTATTGCTCAATTTACTCTTTTAGGTTTGTTTCTTTTACGAGTTTTTATAATGATTTCTTATATTAATTAGTTTTATTGGTTAGCAGTAAATAGATATTATTTTAAAGTACCTTTATTTTACAACACACTGGAAAAATATTTTAAGAAAATACTCTTCTTGACTGAATGGCGAAGGAATAATAAATATGGTCAAATTTTAAATGTTTTCTTTGTTTCTCGTGTCTTAAGATTTTACTACTTAAAATTATAATTGAATATAAAGATTTTGTTAATTTCATTTTTGGCGAGTACCCAACTAATTACCATCCATTACAAGAAATATCACAACATTGGCCATTTCGTTTTTGTTGTGCTACCAAATTATAGTACATACAGTTAACATAGCAGCTTACAATAGAGTAGTGTAGAACAAATTCGAGACAAGCTAGACACATGCTGAGTTGTACTATAACAAACCAAAAGTCTACCTTGATAAAAATATGGCCAGTAACAAAGAAGGCAGCTTCAATTAAATTTTACAAATTTGTTTCAATTTAGTTAATTTTTTTACGTAATTTTTTTATAATTGCTTTCGAGAAATTTTAAATTAAATTAATAAATTAAAGAGGGTTAATTCAAAATCTAAAAAATCTAAAAAGGAGGCCATGCCTTAATATTTTTGAAAAGTTCTTAATTCTAATTAACTTTTTAATCATATTTTTTTGTATTTTTAGTAATAAGGGTACTTTACTCTTAGGCAGTTTTAAGTTTTTTTGACCTACTCTCTATATCCTTTACCTTTTAATAAAAGTAACTGGTGCTAATACAGATTGCACCAATTTTTATAAGAAATAAAATTTTCTGCAAATAAAAACTTTCTTATTTTTTGCACACTTAATGAAGCACACTGTATTCCTTAACCCTGATGTGACCGGGTCATATGGACATTAAATTTAGTTTTAGCGACCCCAAAAACCAGAGTTGGGTCGTATTCGAATACTCAGTATTCTGAATAGTATTCAGAATACATTGTGCCGGTATTCGAATAGTATTAGAATACATTTGTGTGTTTGGCATTCGGTATTCGGCAGAATATTATTTTGCTGAGTATTCGGGATTCTGTATTCGAATACTTTGAATACTTTATAGTCCTCGACGAATATTTTTTTGAGTATTCGAATACCGGCGTTCCGAGTATTCGAATACCGACGAAGAGTGTAAGTGGTATCCGAATACTAAAATTGTCATGATTTGAATAAGAACACGAAAGCAAAATAGGGAAAAAAGAGGTAAGGACCTTTTTTTTTTGTTTTTTTTGCTCTTCAATTTTGTCATAGGTTTTGTTTAGTAGTATTCGAATCTTTTCGTTTCCAGTATTGGAATACCGATTCCGGGTATTCATGTATTCGAATACCTATTCCGGGTACTCATGTATTCGAATACTTTTTTTCTTCCAAGTATTTATGTATTCGGTATTCGAATACTTTCTTTTTCGGTATTCGTATTCGTATTTGAATACCGATTTTCAGTATTCTGCCCAACTCTGCCACAAACATACAGTACCTAACCGTTATCAGTCCCAGATCAGAACGTATTTTTTTGTGTGGCTCTGTTATTTGAACTAAACCATTTTTTTAGAAATAGAAGATCTCAATAAGTTATTTAAGGTATTAAAACCTTATTTATCATATCAGTTTATAAAAAAAGTATAATATTATTTTTTTACGACCGTTTAAAAAAATCGTTAGCATGAAGTTAAAGTACTCCATTATAGAACACTACATGAAGTGATAAAAAAGTAAATTTTTTTAACACTTTTTAACAGTAAACGCAACATCAACTGTACCAAACGGTCAAGTTACCATTAATTTCGTCTTTATTTCTTTTAGTTCATGTGTCACTAGTTTTAAAATTTGACAGTTTGCAAATAATTTTAAAAGAAATTATTGGAAATTATTAGTAAAAATGAATTTAGATGACTAAGAAATTAAAAAGGAATTTACACTGTTTTAGTATTATTTGTACAAAAAGTAAGACATTCAATTTTCTAAAAATAAATAATAAAAGCAGAGTTTTGAAGAGGATAATTGTCTCTTAAAAAATAAGAAAGCTATAATTTTTTATTGCAATATAACGGTTGTGCTAGAAAAATAAATAAGTTAAGATAAATAAAACTTGTATAAAATGGTATTTTGAAGAATTTTAATACGGTCGTGGAAAAAATATAGTATGTAACACATGCATAAAGTGTCTTTTTACTTATTACTTGTCAATGTTCCATTCGTAAAAAAAGTTCACTTTCACTTTGTGCACTTGTTACATAAATTACTATTTTATAATTTTAAATGTCCTTAGATAAACTATAAAAAGTTTATATTAAATGTACAATCTGAATTAAGTCTTTATTAATTGTTTTAATATTTTAAATTTCTTAGCGCTCTATTCTTAGTATAAATTATGTAACTTTTTGGCACAAGATATTTTTTAAATTTGAATTTAACTTTTATAATAAAAGAACTTGTTACTTCAAAGTCAACTGGCCTTTAATTTAAAATACTATTATTTTCGCAATTTCCTTATTTTCGTTTTAAAAATATTATATAATAAGGTTTTTTTATTTTATTTTTATTTAAACTGTTAGACAAAGGCTAATTTAACATTGTGTTTAGAAAATTTCGTATAAGAATATTAATTTCCGTTTTTTACTTTCTTATTAAAAATTAACTTACAATGAAAAGAAACTGCGGTAACCTTTTGCTTGTCACCATATCTGTCTAATTAACAGTATCTAATTTAAATTACAACCGAACGTTACAAAGAGTTCTGTTACTTTTTATAAAGACAATATTAGGGGTGCCTACGATGCTAAATGGGGATTTAATCGGGCGTCATAAAGACCTTTTGGGTTACAAAGCTTAGATAATAAGAAGAAAAAATGTCAGATAATGTATACCTTTTCATCCGTGGGGCAGCAACTGTACAGGGTGGGCCAAATTCGACGCTTTTAATAGGAAACTCATGTTTCTGTATGTTTTACAAAAAAATTACCACTTACCCCCATTTGAGAGGCTCAAATTTTAAGCCAAATTTACTAGTGAAAACCGCAATTCGCTATCTTGCGTCGTTTACTCGGTACAGCGTGTTTCCTAATTTCTTACGTTTTCTTTAATCCTTTATAACTTTTCTATTTATAAATATTTTGTAATTTTGTGAAAACATTTCTGCAGCAACTTTTTATTGATATTGCAGATATAATTTTAGTTTTTTCGAGGGTTGTGCATTTTTGATTTATTTATTTTTTTAGTAAATTTTAAATAGAACACCCTGGTTATTGTTTCACTATTAAAATGGATAAAAAATTACCCGTTTAAAAATGTGTCAAACTTTATATTTCTTTATATCCTTTTCCGAGATATTGCATATTTTGTAATTTATGACTGATATTCGTTAGATAGTAGGCCATAAAAAAGTAATTATGTTTTACTTTAAACAATCTTGTTTTAACTTTTGTTTTTTATGGACTGCAATGATGGAAACCATTTTTATTAATAATTTAATAACGCAAATAAGGGTAAAAATTATCCTATTTTATAAGTATTTTTAATTATTTAATTAATATTTTGCCCTAGAAACATTTTGATCGGGATTTTTTATTACGTAATATTTTATGTAAAAACAACTAGTATTTTTTGTATACAGGTAAGTAAAGATGGCCATAAAAAACAAACACAAGCTAAATTAAACGCTTTTAGCTAAAAGCTGGCATTTGTTTTCCATGGTTATCTTTAATTTACTAAAATATAAAAAAATAATGGTTGTTTGTTACATTAAATATTAATTTAGTTTTTGTTTTTGGTTTTCGGTCAATTAAATGAGAAACTATTTGATGTTTGTTGACGTTTCGGTTTATTATTAAACCATCTTCAGAATCTATAATTTAAAAAAACAACGATCTTAATTTTAATACAAAGCAAAAGAAAAATATTATACAAAGGGCGCTGCTATTATTAATATAAAATAATTTAAAATTAACATACCTTTTTTTTATTATTTTTTAAACTTAATCACTAATATTTAACAAATTAAAACTACAATGTTACATTTTGAAAGCTTGGAGAGAACTACATTTTTTTTTCTAGTAATCTTGGTTTTATTTAACGTTTATTATAAGGTCCCTTTCGGTTTTTCCTAATTTTGCGAGTAAAAATTTGCATTTTATTATCCTGTAATAAGGTTATTATATACAATACTAAAATTATTAATTTGTGTCGGTCCTATGGTTTACTGTATTTTTGGTTTTTTTAATGTGAATCATCTCTTTTATATTTCTTTTTCTAAAATTTGTTTCGTAGTCTAAAATTTGAACGTTTTTAAAGTCAAAATAATGTAAGTTTTCTATTGCGTGATAAGCTAGTGCTGTTGAATTTTCTTTAATGTCTCTAATACTTGATTGATGTTCTTTTATTCTATTTTTTAAATAATGTTTTGTTTGGCCAATGTATGATTTTGGACAGTTTAGACAGTCTATTTTATAAATGAGGTTTGTTTGTTCTAATTGTGGAATTTCGGGTTTAACTTTAGTAAAAAGTGTTTTTGAGTTATTTAGTGGTTTTTCAGCAACATGAATTTTAAATGGTTTTAAAACTTTTTAATTTTATGATTTATTTCAGGGTTATAGGGTAATGAAATGTATTTTTTGTCTTTATCACTGTTTTTGTGTTGGTGTTTATTAGAGTTATATATATTATTTATTCTCGATTTTATGATGGGTTCTGTGAAATTTTTTGGATATTGGTTATTTTTTAAGACTTCTCTTATTTTTTTAAGATTTTGTGGTCTGTGTTTTGGATCAGAAAGTTTTATTGCTCTGTCAACTAATGAGTTGACAACACTTTTTTGTATGCTTTTGGGGTGTTTGAGTTAAAATTAAGGTATCTACCAGATCATACTGGTTTTGTATACCAGTTTGTTTTTATTATGCCATCATTATCATAGCTTATTGTTACATCGAGGAAATTAATTTTACGATTACTTTCATTTTCGTGTGTAAATTGAAGTTTTGAATGAAATGAATTAAATTTTTAAGTGTATATTGAAGCCTATTACTTGGAATACAGAGAAGACAGTCGTCAACAAATCTTTTAAAAAATATGGCTTATAATCTAAAGACTCTATGACACTGGTTTCGAGGCATTCCATGACAAGGTTGGCTATTGTAGCTGAAATTGGTGAACCCATGGCAACACCGTAAATTTGTGAATAAAATTGTTCTTGAAATTGAAAAAAGTGGATGAAATGCATAGTTTGGTTGCTTCGATAAATTCATTTTTTGGGATGGTGGTAAATTCCATAATTTGTGACCACTTCTTATCAATACTTTTTGTTGCAAAAAACAAAAAACAAAAACTAAAATAAAAAATATACGGTCAGGAAAAGAATTTACTAATTAAATATTAATGTTTTAATAAACCCCGATTAAAAAGTTTCTGGGGCAAAATATTAACAAAATAATTTAAAATACCCAAAAATAGGAATATTTTTACCCCTATTTGATAATAATATAATAAAACATTAAAAAGTTATAACAAGATTGTTTAAAGTAAAACATATTTACTTGTGTCATGGCCTACTATCTAACCAACATCAGTCATAAATGACAAAATATGCAATATCTCCGAAACAGCTAAAACGAAATATAAAGTATAACACATTTTTAAACGGTAATTTTTTAACCATTTCATTACTGAAAAAATATACAGGGTGTTCCATTTAAATTTTTTAAAAATAAATAAATAAGTCGAAAATGTGCCACCTTGGAAAAAAACGTAAAAAGTTTCTGTAAAAATGTTTTTACAAAATTAAAAAATATTTAAAAATAAAAATTTATAAAGGATAAAAGAAAACGCAAGAAATGAAGAAACACGCTGTTTTTGTTGCGGTTTTTACTAGTAAACTTGGCTTAAAATTCGATACTCGCAAATGGGGGTGAGTTTTTGTAAAACATACAGAAACATGAGTTTACTATTAAAAGCGTCGAATTTGGCCCACCCTGTACAGTGCTTGTCTAAATTCGGGACCCCTTCTAACTTTTGAATTGTTTGGTATTATTTCATTAAAATTTAAGGACTTAAGTAAGACAACATAAACCAAATTTTAGACAAGAGGCGACATATATAACTGCCAAATTGAAAATATAATGGAAAGGTGGGTTTTGTTACACATCATTTCAAAGCTTCTAATAAAAACTTTATAAACCCCAGAAAATAAAGTCAATATTTTTACCTACTGCAGATGGCGCGGGCGGTACTTTGAAAATACCTAAATTCCTTAAATGGCCATATTTCCGAATCTAATAAAGTTAGAAACACATATTGTAGATTTTTTCTAAAGCTTTTTTAAGGATTTATTTAATGGTAATATTGGTGGTACTATACAGGGTAGGACAAAAAGTATGGATTTTTTTATTATATTACCATTAAAAAGATATTATTAGGACCTTTAAGAAAATACCATATTTGGTATATTTAACTTTATTAGTTTTGGAGATATGGTCTTCCAAATCAGGTATTTAGGTAATTTTTAAAATACCGCCATTTTTTAGGCGGTAAAGGTATTCACTTTATATTCTGGGGTTAAAAATACCTCGTCAGGAGCTTTAAAATGGTGTGTCACAAGACTCCCTTTCCATAAAATTTTTCTGTTCAAAATGGCGCTTAGCTGTCAGTTTGGTATTTATATCTGTCATTTCTTGTCTTAAATTTGGTTTATGTTGTATTACTAAAGTTCTCAAATTTTTATGAAAAATTACCAAACAATTCAAAAGTTAGGAGAGGGGGTCCTGACTTCAGACAAGCACTGAAGATTTTTAAATATATCAAAATATACTGTTATTATTTGGGTTTGTGGAAATCGTTCGGATCCTACATCCTATATATTTTTTGTTATCTTAAAATTATTTTCTTTAAAATATAAAAACAAAACTAGCCACGCTTCAGAATGTCATCGCAAGTAGCAAATGAATCAGCGCACATCTAAGTGGCCTGGCACGTTGCATGCCACATTACTTTGGTGTGCGATGCTCATTTCTTTGCATTGATTCTATTTATAGTACCTAACATGCTAGATGCATGCTACTTGCGACTTGAAAATAATTTTGCCCTGTATGTTGAAAACGAAGATGGACATGAAAACTGATTGTGGCGTTTTGCCGGTTAGTAGAGGATTGAAGGAGTTTTTTGTTTTGAAAATGTTGGTCTCTGCAGAATGTGTTTCTTTGATCTCTCGAGTTAATTTGGCCAAGACAATTTTTTTTAAACATGAAGTTTATGAAAATCCTTCATTGTAACTCGCTACTATATAATTCGATATTTTTGTACTGTTCCGTCCTAATGCGGAAAAGTACTTTTTCGAACAAGTAATGAAAATGATTTTTTTTGAACCAAAACGTGTTTGGAAAAGTGAATTTTTTCGCACGAGAGTTAAAGTATGATATTTAGTATATTTAATAGCTATAAAAACAACCAATTTATACTGTATTTGTTTCGTCTACTTCAGTCTACAGTCTACTTCCGTATACTCAAAACGTATAGTAAGCCGTAGTCCTTGCCTTTGGTGTAAAATGCTTTAAAAATGGTTGGAATTTTTAGTTTCATTAATCTTTTTTATACTCTTTGGGTGTAAAAAATTAAAGAATGTATTTAACGACAAAGTAGGCCATTCTCTAGAAAAGATACACTTAAACGAGAAGGAAAACGGAGTTTTAAGTTTCTTTTTTTTTTTTTTGTAATGCCTTAGAGGATTTTAAAGATTTTTTTCATTTAACAAGTACATATAAAGAAAATAATAATTAAATTTTTTGTGATATTACAGCAAAGTGTTATTTAAATTGTTTAGTTGGTAAAGGTTAATTAAAATTCTAGTACTAAAAATTAAAAATATACTAATTAAGCTATTATAAACGCAATTACACTTAAAAAAGGGTAAACAGTTGTTAAAATTGTAGTGAAAACATACTTTGCACATTCCGTTAGAAAATAAGCCACAGTAATTAAAAAAATGGATAAAACGGAGACTTTTTTTGGTATATGAGTACTTCTACACAGTTATTTATTTTTAAAAGAAAAAAACTCGTATTAACATAATAACATATGAAAAAGAGATTTCCCCATTTTGACACTTAAGAGACGAAGGAATTTAATTCCATTTATTTTGTATATTTATTTGCCGACTTCCGGTAACACTTAATGCCGATCACCAAAGCCATGCCTACCGAGTGATGCAAGGAACCAGGGCGCAACCAGTAGCGGCGTTAGGGTAGACCGCGGTTGGGCGACCGCCCCAGGCTCTAGAGAAAAGGGCGCCGCAGGCACCATGTAAGGGCGCGATTTAAAAGGTGAGGACCTTTTTTTCCTTTCAATTTATTTTAACGGCGCCGCGGAAATCTCGCCCAGGGCGCCGATAGTGCTAAAACCGGCACTGGGCGGTACGCTGCGGGGGTGGAAAATTGTGAAATAATGGCGGAAATTTTTGAAATAAAAGGCGAAATTCAAGAAACGAAAACAGTGTAATAGTGAAAGTGATGACCTTTTTTTTGTTCTTAAAAATATTCAGAGAGAAAGAAAAGCAATGTGAAATACTTGAATAAAGGACTTAGTATAATGTTTTGTGAAAGTTAATGAAATTTAATCTTAAATACCTTTTTGGTTTTTTAAATAATTTTTAATTATCTTTTGGTCCAGTTGTAACTCTTTAGCTCTTTTCATCAAAATTATTACTAAACTAGCTTTTGCCCGCGGCTTCGCACGCGGTCAATTCGGTGTAAAACAATTCTCCTTCTTTATACTATAGGGATTTTGGATATTATTATATAATATAAACCTTCCTCTTGAATTACTCAATCTATTAAAAACCGCATCAAATTTCGTTAAATAGTGATAAGAAACTTAATACATAAATTTTGCTACTCCCTGTATAAGATTCCTATTAAATACTAATAATTAATTTGCAAATCTTTATATTTAAGCACTTTTGTAAACCTGTAGGCGGTATAATACCATAGTTAGGATGCATTTTAGTTTTAAGGTTTTTTTTAATATACCATCTTTTTGACCCACCCTATGTGGCAATTCTATATATTTTTTATTAACCTTAGATACCTGTGCACAATTCCTATAAACATTTTTTTTAAAGACTCTGTATATGTTTTTTTATATTATTATACATATAAACCTTTCTTTTAAATCAATCTACCTACTAAAAATAAACCTCATCAAAATCCATTGAGTAATATCAAATTTTTAAATGTAAACAATTTTTTTAAAACACTCCGTATATGTTTTCTTTGGACATTATTATACATATAAAAATTCCTCCTAAATCACTCTATCTATTAAAGAAACTGCATCAAATTCCGTTAAGTAATATTGAATTTTAAATTTCAACTATTTTTTTAACACTCTATTAAAAAAACCGCAACAAAATCCATTGAGAATAGTAACGTCAATATCGAATTTTAAATGTAAACTATATTTTTAAACACTCTGTATATGTTTTTTTAAATATTATTATAAATATTAACCTTTTTCTTTAATCACTGTATCTATGTATCTATTAAAAAAAACAGCATTAAAATCCGTTGAGAATAGTAAGGTCAATATCGAATTTTAAATGTAAACTATATTTTTAAACACTCTGTATATGTTTTTTTAATGTTATTATACATATTAACCTTTTTCTATTAAAAAAAACCGCATCAAAATCCGTTGAGAATAGTAATGTCAATATCGAATTTTAGTTATAGTTTGTCCAAGATAGCCGACCCGTGCCCACTTCGTTGGGCGTTAATATCTGAACTTTTTGTTTAATCATATTAAAATATAGCCTATAACACTACTGAATAGTGTAGCTTTCTAATTGTGTAAGAATTTTTATGATAGGTATAGTACTTCCGAAGATTAGCGGCTACAAACAAACAAACAAACCCACAAATCCACAAACAAAGTTACAAACTTTACCTATTTATATATTAGTATAGATATGGAGATACAAAGAACCCAATGTTGCATTTTGACCCAAATTTTCGAGTATTTTGTGGAATAATTTAACGTCACAATTTCATAAAAGTGTATTAGATTTTAAAGCCCCATATTTTCTTAACTTTTTTTTTTATTTATGGTATGTTTATTCTAAAATAAAATATTAATTTTTCATTCTTCATAATTTATAAACGCAACCTTTAATCAGATATTTATCACTTAATACAAACATTAAAGCTAAAATGCTAACTTTAAACGTTACTATGATACATAAGTATTCATTTTTAATCATTAATATAATGTAGGTAATTAATACAATTTTATATGCATTATTAAAATATTGTGTTTTGTAAGGTTTTGAAGAAAATTACAATTTTAAAGAAAAAATACGTTTTCGGGTAAGACCGCCTAGAGAAAATTACTCTGGCAAGGTGGTACCAAACTATATATTTGCGATTTAGCTGTGTAGATACTTTAAATTTTGTTGAAAAAAAAGCATTTATCTATATAAAAATATAAAAAAATATATATATAATTTTTTTCTATTTTTTTATGTTGGGCTTATAAGTTTTACCTTTTAGTTATATTTCCAAAATTTTATGATTTGGAAGAATCTAAATGTCTGGGACTTACAATTTATATTAGGTTACACGTTATATGGTTTAACTAATTTAAAAATGTTTTATTTTATAGTAAAATACATTGACGGTAAAGGATAAAATGTTATTGGTTAAATATATCTTAATTGGTAAAAGGCCTTATTCACCCCAGGTAGGCGGCAATATCCAACCCATCGGACATCTCCGCCCATTGGAATTCTAAAAACGTAAAGTTTTTAGGATTCATTTCAATGCTGTTTTTAGTAGAGACCTTTATGTTACTGACACAATATCCACATTTCCTAAGGTGAGCGGGGCTTCCTGAACTTTCTCTACCGGGTATCAAGTTAAAATTTTACACCCTATTAGTTTATTAAGTTGGTTTCGAAGTTTTTAAATCAGGAATCAGATTTTTGTTACCTCTTAAAATATACAGGGTACGACAATAATAATAATTAAAAACACCCTGTCACCCTGTAGGGTACATCACCAGTAAAAAGATCTTTCAAGGACAATTAAAAAAATACTACATGTTAATAATATAGTTATCTTTATTAGTTTTTATTCAAGTTTTCTTAATATGTTTGCAATACCTATGGCATATATCACGACCATTATAATTAAAAGGCAACATTTGGCTCTTTCCTGATGGAGAATATCTAATCCTATAAAACTTTTGTAATTCCCATATTTATTGATATTTTTGATGGAAGGAGCTACAGCTAGACGAAAAAATATTTAAAATCGTTTTAAAATCCAAGAAGTAATTTAAGATTTACTTTAAACAAAATTTTGTTGGTCTGGTGAAAAGTGTATTTTAGGGGAGAAATTCGATGCTGCGGTAGTTTAAAAACTCTGTAATTAATTTTTTTAAGATCATTTTGTAAAGTTCAGACTTAAGTATAAACTTTCATACCCAATCGCAAACCAACCTGATTTGTCTGTTTGAGTAATACCTAATGCCAAAAACTAAAGTATATATTTCAGTTGCATGTTTTTAAGTTTGACAACTCAGGACATGATTTATAAACAAAGTTACAGCTTTCTTTGATCTTTACTGCCATCTTATGGATAACATTAAACCTGGCAGAAAAGAAAATAAATGTCGTACAAGTCTGTGTTATATATCATTTTGCTTTTGCATTTCTTTAACAAGTTAAACAACTTTGATATATAGCATGTTTTGACATACTGAATGCCCACGAGATTACTGTTATTTTCTTAAGAAGATTTTAAAATTTTATATCTATGCATGGTTGGATAGGACGCAGATTTCTAATGAATCAGATTTTATAGGGCACATCCGGTTTAACCGGAAGTGCTCTCAACTTGCTATTTTAAATAAAACACCCTATATACTTTTCTAAAAATCAATTCTATAGGCAAGTCCAAGAAAATAGATATACCACATGTTATAAATATCTTAATTAGTTTTTGAGAAAATGGCGTTTGAAAATGTCATGTTAACCGGCATTTTCAATAATTCAAATAGAAACCACTATCTTAGGCCATGAATTTAGTTTTAGCACTTTTTCTTCAATCTTCTTTGTTAAATATATCCTATCTCTAAACTTAGTACTTTTTAAGTTATTAATAGTGAAACCTTAAAAAATACATTTTCTTTACTATTTTCAAGGTAGTCTAGCGTTTTACTATTAATATTTAAAAACTATAAGTTCTAGAGATAGGATATATTTAACAAAAGCGTTGAGAAATAAGTGTAAGGTTTAAATTTTAGGCTTAAGATTGTGGTTTTCACTTAAAATATTGAAGTTCTTTACTGCCGAAAGTCAGTATCTGTGGAACTTTTCGGTATAATCGAAAATTGTATTTTTGCGGTAAAGAACTTCAATAATTAGATTGGAAACCACAATCATAAGCCTTAAAGGTTCATTAAAAATGACCAAACCAAAATAGCATTTGCCATTTTCTATCATTATTTGTTTTTTTTAACAAATCGATTAAAAATGGCGCTAACATGACATTTTTAAACTAAATTTTCTCAAAAACTATTAAGATAGGTATAACATATGGTACGTGTATTTCCTTGGAATTGCCTGTATAATTGATTTTTAGAAAAATATAAAGGTATTCCATTTAAAATAGCAAATTTAAGAGCACTTCCGGTTAAATCGGATGTGTCACATAAAATCTAAAAAATTGCATTTTATATATATCTGACCAAAATTTCAAAATCCTGTAACACTTTTTAAGAAAATAACAGTCTTGCTCTTTGCTAGTAATTTCGTGACCACCTGGTATAGTCTGTATGCGCCTTTCGGACTGCTTAATCCTCTACTCTAGAGATATCAATATTTTAAATAGTAAATGTTTATTGCTGAAACCAATTTTTTTCTTCTATATACAGGGTGTTTAGGACAAAATCCTAATTTTTTATAATTCTTAGATGATTTTAATAAGAAAAGTTACAGTAAAGCTATATTATTATGTTTTTAATATTTAGATACAAGGTGGTAAAGTTTTAAATGAATAAAGTTTTTATACACTAAAGAGCACAAAATTTAGATTCCTTTAAAATTTTTATTTTTTTGGTTTAAAAATAAGCAACGACCATCAAATTTAATTTTTTTAATTCGCAACAAATATTTTATATAACCTTTTTAAATTATACCTTAAACTCCATGTTTAATGTATCATGTTCTATACCTAATGTCAAATGTTATTGACAAATTTAATTCTATTTTTTAACACGCTTTTATTAACTTGGATTGTAACTATCTATCTATGTAACGGAATCTTTGAGCCTAATTTTTACCAACTTCCAGCGATTCAATTTCTTTGAAACTTTGCACACGTATCAAGGACCGATGACAATGCAATAATTTAAAAACAGTATCCCGTTATCCTGATTAGCACCGCCAGGATAAATAAATTTCTTTTTTTTAAATTATGGCGAATGCGCAAGGGCAATTGATGACAAACTTACAATGGAATTTTTTAGTGAATAAACTGGAGCATTTATTATTTTAAAAAACTAATTGATATATCGAACTAAAAATGAAAAATAAATAATAGTTTAAAAAACTAAAAAAACACGCTTTCATATGCAACCGAACTAAAAATTAGAAAATAATTTTTCATTACAAAGAGTTTGTCACTTCAGAATAAAAGCGTGGGGTGCTTAATATAATAAATGTTATAATTATTCTATTTGCAAATATCTATGAGGGAAAAGTTATGAAAAAATAATAAAATGCACCCCACGCTTTTACTCTGAAGTGACAAACTCTTTGTAATGAAAAATTATTTTCTAATTTTTAGTTCGGTTGCATATAAAAGCGTGTTTTTTAGTTTTTTTAAACTATTATTTATTTTCTTATTTTTAAGGCACGTACGTTAAAACAAATTTATTTAAAATTTACCTTCGTTTTTTTATTAATAAATAAATAAGTAGCATAAAAATAGTCCAATAAATGTTGTATGTATCAAATAGGGAAAATTAAGTGTATTCTTTTTTTTATTATTATTATTTTACTTTTAATATGCAAATATTATCAAATTTAGTTAAATTTAATGTAAGTGGTACAAAAAGTTATAAATTATTCAGCATTAGGTAAAAATTTTAAATACTTTTTTAAATAAGTAGTTACAAAAATATTTATTACCACATATTTTTATCTAACAAAATTCTAATAACGCTTATTGTAAAAATATAGAAAAAATGTTTGGAAATTCGGTTTTAAAACCCCTAATTTTTCTAAGAAACCATAACCAAGAGCAATAAAAAAATTATACCCTTTTGTTTACCTTTTAGATAAACAAGGTGTTTCACAACTTATTCGCCCAAATACAGTAAAAAATAAGAAAAAAACTTTTTATAAACATATTTCCTAAACGTTTTGGTTTTTAAACTACTAGGTGTTAAAAATTTTAAAGAGTTATTTTTTTTATTATATAACTTTTATACCAAGTTACATTATGAATACATTCGACTTACAAGAAAAAAAACGAATTTTTAGCAGTGTCGTTCATGAGGGTTTTAAAATAGATATTTTGAAAGAAAAAAATAGTACACATTATTCTAAAATAAAAATATTTTTTAAAATTTCCATTTAGTTTAAAACAACTTTTTTATTTGATGCACGGCTTTTGCGAAGATAAATAAAATGCAATTTTCGGCATGGTCATATCTCTATCTAAATAAAGAATAACAAAGGGAATTTTTTTGTAGAATTTAATATTATTAAAAACATTTTTACACCGTGTTAATCAAAAACTAAGAGGTTTAGGACATATGTTTATATAAAGTTTATTTTCTTATTTTTTATTGTAGAATTAGCCTTTAAAGTTTGTCCGATAAGTTGTGAAACACCCTGTATTTAATTGTGTTATTTTTAAAATAAATAATTTCATTTTTTTAAATCTTAAAGTAATATTTTTACGATTTTAAACCATCCAGTATAAAACACGGCAACTTTTACAATAGCTTTTAGCATTTCTCGTAAAGCAATTATTTTAGGGAAGAATTATCTCTTTTTCGAGGCATAGTTAAATCCATCCGTCGATATACTATACAGGGTGTAATTTATTTGATGACTAAAAATACAGGGTATAATTTCCTAGCTTATTTTGGGAAGAAAAGTTTATATAAACATATGTCCTAAACCTTTTAACTTTTAAGCGACAGGGTGTTAAAATTTTAGGACATAATCTTTTTTTTAATATCCCAACTATTCTTTAACCAATTTTGTTTTAATTTAATAATATTATTAATAGGTTTAAAGGGGATAATTTATTACTAACTTAATTAAATTTAATAAGTTCAGTGGCGTCTCGAGAGGCAACTAAAGAAATATTTCCAACAAAAAACGGTACGCTATTGACTGTGTAAATGTGTGTAAAATGTTTGTGATTTCTTTGGATTATGCAAATAAAAATATTGCTTTAAGTCTCCCAATTTTTTTCTCGTATCTATCGTAAAGTAAAATTTACATAATTGCATGTTTTTAGACCATAAAAGAAACATTGCAGAATCCGTTTCTTTTAAAAATTATGTTTTATAATTTTTAATGAGCATTATGTTGTAAAAATGATAAATACCTATTTAAATAAGGTTTATATCGGGTATAACAGTTTTAACCAAAATAAGTGTTTTCGAATTGTTTTGTTTATTTTTTTAATTTTAACTCCTGTATCTCAAAAGTTAAGACGTTTAGCACATTATGTTCATATGCACTTTTCTTCCTAAAATATGCAAATCGATCATACCCTGTATTTTAAGCCATCAATTAAATACACCCTGTATAATCAGAAAACTAAATAGTAACTGTACATACCTAATATAAATTTATTGGTAAAACTATTCGCAAAACAATAATACATTAACGGAAATATCCCGCCACGACAAGATTCCGTTGACTTTTCAAATTTCCCAAATAATCCTGTTTTGAAAGACGCGACAATAATGTTTTCTTGCGACGTCCCTTTGCTCCTTTTATAGGGCACGATGCGTCGTAGGTGTCTTTACAAGTGTCTGTTTGGGGCGAAAAATAGTCTGCCACATTCTCTCTTGATGCAACAAGTTATTCACGTGCGTTAGTAAAATTGTAGGTTTTTATACGAATAGACTGAAATTCGCAAAATTTTTGATCTTAAATTATAGCAGCCCAAATATTTCAGGTTAAATAAATATACCAAACGTTTCAAAAGTAAACGTAAACCTTTCGTTTTTCTTTAATAGTTCGGGAGGTAGTAACCGAGAAGCGATATTAATGTCGGCCTTGAAGTTTTGGGGTCTGATTTTCATAACCTCGAGTTTAACACTGTTGACGTAAACACACCTTATTTTCGAGAAAAATAACTACAAGTTGTGAACAAACAGTCTTTACACTGAGAAAACTAATGAAATTGTTCGGCGAAGTTGTTTAGTCGAGGCCTAATGTACTTGATTTTTTTTTTAATTTCTACATATTACTTAATTATTTATAATTTCTTTTTTCTATTTGCTACGAAATATTGTGCTTCATGGTATAGGAGTCCAAGTGAATGAATCATAGATAACGCAAAATGTATTTTTCTTAAAGCAAGTGCAATAGGATAGGCTAAGAGGAAGCCTAAAAATTTACCACAGACTTCACGGATATAGGGTTTACAGGATCACAAATGAACAGAAAAAAATAATATTTTGGCAAAAAGTCATTTTTGATGATAAAAAAATTGCTTGTAAAAGAAATACGACTCACGAAGAGAAAATTTTGAGTTTTTGTGCAGGGTGCGCAAAAGCTTAACATTATCATTGGTATTAAGAAATGACCTAGAATTTCTGTAAATTTAAAATTTTCTCTAGAATAAAGTTAAAGAAAATTTTGAGGTTATGTGGTTTTTTAATCTTAACGCTTTAAAGAAAGACATTTAATTTTTAACATTTATGCATTTTTGAAGCTAAATTAGAAGAACAGTGTCAAACACAGAAACGAATTTCCAAAAGGCTTAAATTTTTGAAGAATATTTTTCTAGGTTAAAATTAAATTATGACCTATATGCATGAACTCATGAATAAATTTCAGGCTAAAGTTAAAGCTAATACTAATACTAAATTTAAGTTCTTCTGAATAAACCAAGCTCTAAGTTGAGAAAAATTGTAAGGATATAAGGTTTTCAAGTTTTGACGCTTTGAAGATAATTCCAATTTTCAACGTTTATTTATTACTGAAGCTAAGTTTTAAGTACAGTATCAAGTATAAGATCAAATTTTCAAAAGGCTTCAATTTCTGAAGAGCATTTTTCTAGATTAAAATTAAATTACGATCTACCTGCATAAACCCATGAAAATATTGAGGCTAAAGTTAAAACTAATGGCTAAAACCAAATTTAATTTTTCCTGCATAAACCAAGCTTTTTGCTTTTAGTCACCTATTCCTTTATGCAAATCAATAACAACAAAAGTTTCTTGATTTCATTTCAGACATAATGTGGTATTCTCTTGTATATGAGTATTAGACGATCATGTTTATACATACCAAAAATGGGCCCTGGGAAAAGAAAAAAGACTTATTCCTTCTTTTGTTTTAGATGGGCAACTGCGGTAAGCACAATGATATCCTGACATGATAATAGTTTAGAAAATATATAATATTCAGCTCTCCAACTAATTTCCAAAATTAGCACACTACACAACAACGGATTTTAACTCGATCAACACATCTAAAGCACATAAGCTCGCTAACTAAAGTGGAAAGGGGAAACAGCTGATATGTTTGACGGAAACACACCTTGGCTCGCGCATGCTCTATAGATAAACGATTTTGGCGGGAGGCCTAGCTGTCGCTTCTCGTTATGTTTCTTCTCGGGTAGTAACGTCGGAAAAACAAGAATTTTAGATTAGCCGAATTTTTTATATGTTGTTCTTCCTCCTTTTGTGGGTAGATCCTTGGCTGTCTGGCTGGCGGTAGCGGTTGCATTGGCGCCCAGCTGCCGACCTTGACATTTAGAGCTGTCACTGATATGTCAAAAATGCAGACCTTGGTGATATATTATTGTTCCAAGTTTCATTAAAATATACCGAACGGTTCAGAAGTTAGAAGAAGGACGACTGTATATTTAGCAATGGTAAAAGTGTCTGGCAAAAAACAATTATGTTTAGTAAACCTATATAAAGACAAAAATTAAAAATTAGGTTTTTAAAAATGTTTTCAAAACCTTGGATTATTACCTGTACAGATAGGATGCGAACTAATGAACGGAACCACTACCGCCTGCCAGGCAGGCCAGGATATATCCAGAAGAGAAAAGAGAACAAGATATCAAAAAATAAGCTGTCCTAAAATTCTTTTACGAGATCGTTGCTACCTCCTATATCTACTATTAAGTTGCTGCCTGTAAAAGAATTAAAAACCGAAACATGGGACCCACACCAAATATACAGGGTGTCCCAACTTTATTTATACACAATATAGCGTCGACCGCGCCGCTATATAAGATACAAAAAGAATATTGGATAAAAAAATGTTTGTTTTGACACACCAATTTTTGACAGTATTGATAAGCATACAAGGTGTCAACAAAAACAACTTTTTATTGTCAAGTAAGTTTTTTTAAATATAACGCCACACCCTGTATATATTAACAAATTTTGTCTTTTATTGAATTCTGCATAAAATGTGTAATACACTATACGCCAATTACATATGGTTTTTGAGATATCAACAGCAGGTCAGTGTACCGGTTAAGCTAAACAGCTAAATAACATATCACATAGGCAATGTAAGGAAAAAAACAATCTAACTAAATACCAGTATGTAAACAGGCGTGACTAATAATGCTTATTTTGTTATTCTTAAGTACTCTGACAATGCCGATGTACCAAAACTGCTTGCTTAAGCAGTATATTCATAAACGATAAAAAATGATTGAACTAACTCCTAGTAGTTCTTACAGTGAAGGATAATTAATTTTTTCTACTACTGTTAAAAAATGCTTTTTGTGAAGGATGCCACAAGCGTCATACGAATAAAGACGGCAATCAACTATCGCTATCTAAACGCGTCGTTTACATCGTGTGCGAGCAACAAAAAGGAGAATAATTGAAAGTGAGACAGAAGCGATGACATCGTGGCATCTTCTCTACTGGCGAGAACTGTACCCGGTTTTAAATAAAAAGTGAAATGAAAAATAAATCCTGTTTATTTCAAAATAGAAGATGATGTAAAACTTTTTTGCCAATATTAAATTAAACAAAAAAGGTGTTTTAGAAATAAATATGTTGGTTGTTTACATTTTTCTCCAAAGGTAGTACAACAACACGTATTTCATAATATTTATGAAAATTAATTTCTGCCTAGATGATGGGGGCCAACAATATTTATTGCTTGAAAGTTACATTCAACGATCAGTAGTTTTTAGATTTATAGATTCAATTTTTAGTGTTAGAATACCTGCAAACTACAAAGATTTATAATTGTATTAATTCCGTAATTGCTTTTGGCGTATATTTTTGTGACGCTTTTCTACAATAATAATTACAAAAAGATATAAAAGTTTACCGTCTTTAAAAGCAAATCCCTGTTGTATAAATCTAAGCAAATTGTAAAGTATTTTTATATTGCCGAGCATAAATATTTATTTATTATACGAGGGGAAAAAAATCCAGATTTTAGATCGAGGCTGTGTTGACTCCCGACCCAAAGCGGAGGAAGACAATAAACCGAGAGCTAAAATCTAAAATATTTTGCTTGTAAAAACTACTACTATTGTAATGGGAAAAACGACGACCTCTTAAAAAAAAAAAATATTTAAGTCAGAAAATTAATCATGGAAAATTTGAAGTTTTAAACTAGTCAAACTGGTATATTCAAAACACAATTAGACCCTGCATTACTATGGAAACCCTAAAGAATTTTTTTGTATCTGTCAATGTAATTTCGTATTATTTTAGTACTTGTTGACAGAGATCCAATGTCAAATTTTTTCCGTCACGGAAAAATAATAAATTAAACCATTGCTTTAAGCCAATGTTTTTCAAACTCTCTTATGGCACGACCCCTTAGTAAGAAAAAATATTTCGAGACCTCCCAACACTTCTCTTTTTTATGTTACATGGTATTACGCTACAATTATTTAATGGATGGTCTTTTTTGTTGGGTACACGCACCTGGAAAGAATGGGACCGCTTCGGTGCTGGTCCCGGAGCTTACAAGCTGAACTTGTTCAAAAAAAAAAACGCAAAATCAAAGAAAGCGCATATGCAGGGTGTTATTTAATAAGTGTCCGATATTTCAGAGAGTGATTTTCAAAGTATTTTTAAGGTAAAAGTTCCTATGAACGTGTGGTCTAAGATGCTTCGCTTTCAAGATACAGGGTGTCAAAGTTTTATTTTTATTTATGTTTTTCTGCATAATTTCCTAGATGATGCCGATTTCCGAACGAAAATTGGTACCTGGGGGTTTTTGACATGAGAAATTTGAATTTGTTCTTAATTTCAGCTCTACTTGTAGAGGGCGCTAGCCACATGTATAATCTCACTTTCAAGGCTCATGACTTTTTGTACAACCCTGTATTTACATTTTTGTTAAAGAAATGGATTCCTTAGTCATTTTTACGTAAAAAGGTACTTTTATTAGATGACGCTAGGAGCAACCGTTTTCGAAATATTTTTAGTTTAAAATAATCGATGCATACGCTTAGTAATAAATATGCTAAGTAAAGACCGATACTTGATAAAACCGTCATTTTCGGCGGTCTTTACTTAGCATATTTATTACTAAGCGTATGCATCGATTATTTTAAACTAAAATATTTCGAAAACGGCTGCTCCTAGCGTCATCTAATAAGAGTACCTTTTTTACGTAAAATGACTAAGGAATCCATTTCTTTAACAAAAATGTAAATACAGGGTTGTACAAAAAGTCATGAGCCTTTGAAAGTGAGAATATACATGTGGCTAGCGCCTCTACAAGTAAGAGCTAAATTAAGAACAAATTCAAATTTCTCATGTCAAAAACCCCTCAGGTACCAATTTTCGTTCGAAATCGGCATTATTTAGGAAATTAGTGCAGAAAAAACATAAATAAAAATAAAACTTTGACACCCTGTACCTTGAAAGCGAAGTATCTTAGACCACACGTTCATAGGAACTTTTACCTTAAAAATACTTGAAAAATCACTCTCTGAAATATCGGACACTTATTAAATAACACCCTGTATATTATTAAAAGAGGTAATTGTGTAGCATCAATTTCAGTTAATCTTATTAACACTTGGTTGCCATTGCTCGATACTGAAGTATCTTCAGGAAAACTAAAAATCAACTAACTCATCACCCTTTTTGTATTAAAAAATAATAAATACACCAGTTACTTATGTCACTTATGACACAAATGTCATACTATTTTCACTTGCTGATATTAGAAAGCCTAAAATTTAAATCATTTTTAATTTAAATATTAGTTAATTTTTATTTTTATTTTTTAACTTTTTAATTAGAATTTTTGGGTGTTTTGATGGGTTTTCCTTTATTTTGTTTCAGGCGACCGGCCAGTCATAGGGGTCAATAGAGCTAAACAGCAACAAAAACAACCATCCAATAAATGAATCCGCCTAACCAATATAGAGCATATCTTCAATTTCAATTATTTAATTTATACATTTCCATGCATTAATAGCTTTGTTTGTAGAGAAATCACAAACCAGTCAGCGCCAATCGGGTATTAATATTTAGTCAGGTGACCAGTTGCCAACTGGTCACCAGACGTATTCCGTAAAATCTGATTGGTGCTGACTAGTTTGTGATTTCTCCACGAATCAGACCTTTTATAATTGACATTTGGAAATAAATACATAGTGAAATATAATACATTCTCTTAGGTCGTTAATATAATGTCAAATTATCTTATATTTTCTGGTTTTAACCTTAGTTTTTTTATTTTATTAACGTCTTATTATGCGTAAAACTTATGTTTAAACTTCAGATTTCGTTTTGGTACTCGAGTATCGTTTAAACTTAAAATAAACAGGTTTTTTAAGAAAATATAATATTTGCGTTTATTTTTAATTATTAAACTTCAGTTTATTTTAGGCTTTTTTGTGTGCAGTTTACCGACAATTATATAAAAATGGTCCTTAAGGCGCGGCAAGCATGCGAATTGTTGCGGAATTCCTTTCCACGTTAGCTTTTATTTTTGACCTATTTGAGCAGTTAAATATCTAAAATAATAAAGTAAATAGTATAAAAATCTACAGGGCAGTACAAAAATGTCATCACTGCAAAAGACAAAAAAACTTCGAATTATTTTCGTCGACACAGTCTTTGAATGAAGAAGTCGGATGTGAGATAAACATTAATGCATAGATAGCTGGTATAAAAGTGTAGTTAAATATTTGGAAGAAAATTTTGGTCAATATTTCTCTGTGGCAAAAGATATCGGCAGGCACTAATGGGCAAAGGTAGATTATAAATTGGTTTTTAACTGCAGCTATAAATGGGCAATTTGACCACTTAACTTAAAAAAAATCTGCTGGAATTATCTGCCGATGGAATGCTACACTTCGGATTCAAGTCTACCAATTTGAATACGTTTTGCTTAAAAGAGAAACAGAATACCCGGTATTAACAACTGAGTGCTTAAAGTGTGTAATTTCATTTGCCATTTCCAATTTGTGCTTATTAATATTTTTATTAATGGCCCAAATAAAATGTATACAAAGAAATTGCCTAAATTTAAAAGACAATCCAACTTTTTAATTTAGCCAAAAACGGGTTCACGTTAGGAGAAGCTGATCGATCAAAACAAGCTCAAACTTGGACCTTGGCAATAGGATAAATAGGTTGTAATGTGATTTTTTTTTAAATTTGATTGTGGGTAAATATTTACAATATATTTCTTTTGTTAACATTTTTTTAATAAATCCCATTTTGCAACTAGCCAGATCTTACGACCTCCTCGCGACCCCTAGAGAAGCTTCGCGACCCCCAAGGGATCGCGACTCACAGTTTGAAAACCACCGTTTTAACCTAATGTGTCAATTTCCACATTGTCTGTCCTCTAAACCACACGTGGTGATGCTGCATTAGGGCAGATCATGGTCATGATCTATAGCAGAAATGTCCCTAGAAGTCTATGACGTGGTTAAAAAATTTAGGTTGTGTGCGTGTGTCTTCTATTTTCACTAATTTCAAACAAGTAGGTACTGCATGTTAAAGCTACTGGTCACCTTGCAATAGTTAATTACAATTAAATTCAATACGAAACAATATTTGTGTATCTAAGTCCAAGTTTCATAAAGCTAGCTCAAACAGTTATAAATAGATGAAGGTCTAAAATCGTCAATTTTTCACTGACTGACTGACATACTGGGTT
>JACEGR010008591.1:0-35219 GCA_014170235.1 Listronotus bonariensis | reverse complement strand
CCAGCCTCAGGTTTTGATAGAAAATACGATGGGGACAATCTTATTATTAATATTAACGGCTTAAATATTAACTGGCTTTTTTGACAAATAAAAACAACTTTTGAGCCTGTTTGCAAGTTTTTTTTTAATTACCCTAGTGTTTACACTTCTATACTCCCAGGAGGATTTTTTTCAAGAATAAAATATATTGCACACTAAAACGAGTGACAAACCGCTTTTGCTTGCAGTAAAAATCTCCCAGGCACATCTCGTTATAACGAGGGCCTTATTAGCTTTAGCCGCAAATTGGAAATACTTGCCACACAGCGCCCATTCCGGACGACCTGAACCGAGCGGTTAACGTGAATTGTAAACATAAAAATTAACTCCCATTTTCCCCCTTCCTATATAATACGTATTTAATATGCAGTTTCAAAGGGCCTTTCGTAAGCGTAATACCGTTGCTAACAGGATAGTTTGGGCATTCAGAGCCCTGAAGTTATCTATGTCCAGTCGCGTGTAATTTTAATGTGGTAGATCTGCCCTTTGAACGCTTTATTGGCTTATTAGTGAAACATGAGTGCTATCACTTGATATTGCACTTTGGAGTTAAGACAAAGATAGTGCTAAAATTTGATCAACAATTATAACCATTACTATCAGGACCTAAATATCTATGACAATTATATTTTGGAAAAGTGGACACATTTCAATTAAATAAAATATTACTTTTTGATCAATGGTTTTTCAACTTCTACCATATTAACCCATTCAGCTCTTGGGGCAATTCTTGAAGCTGGTGTATGTCTTCGTATACTTGGTACTTACTCATTCCAAAAAGATAGAAAACTAACACAAATCATAACATAAAACATGTATGACAAATACCATATTATCCTTAAAAAACAAATGAAATGACCCAAGCGTCTATTAGGGGAAAATAATTTGCACAGTTTACTTTCAAAACATTATGCTGAGAAAATCAAAATTTCAAAGTAAGTTTGTTAATTTTTTGCTTCTTGTCACTGTATATTCTGTTTATAAATTCACTTATTTTATAGATCTTCCAAATAATGGAACTCCTTTTCTAAAATAAGAATCCTGAAGACCGTCAAAATATTTTCCAAAACTGCCGATTTAATTTTAGTACGATGAAATGTTTTTTCGGGACCCGTGAAAAGCCCAAACCTCGAAAAATCTAAATCGAGAAAAAATGTGGATGTTAGAAACTTTTTCTTGCAGTGTTGACAAATGAATAAGAGGGTTGTTGTCTTAGCTCATTCCTCTTTGTGAAATTTTACATTTACCTTGTACAAAAGATTTCTGTAATACACTGGAATTATTTTTTCCATTTTTAAAGTTATCCACAGACAACTTAGTTCTTCTTTTATTAATAATAAGAATTTAATATGCATTTTCAAAGGGCTTTTCGTAAGCATAATTACTCGTTGCTAACAGGATAGTTTGGGCATTCAGAGCCCGAGGCTATCTATGTCCGGTCGCGTGTAATTTTTAATGTGGTAGATCCGCCCTTTAAACGGTTTATTGACTTATTAGTAAAACATAAGTGCTATCACTTTATATTGACTTTGGAGGTAAGACCAAGATAGTGCTTAAATTTGAAACAACATCATTAACCATTACTATCAGGAGCTAATAATCTATGACAGTTATATTTTGGAAAATTGGACACATCTCGATTAAATAAAAGAATACTTTTGGTCAATGGTTTTGCACTCCTACCATATTAACCCATTCAGCTCTTGAGCAATTCTTGAAGCTGGTGTTTGTGTTCGTATACTTGGTACTAACACATTCCAGACCGATAGACAGTAACAAATCATAACATGAAACATGTATTACAAATACCATATTATTTAAAAAAATGACTCAGCGTCTATTAGAAAAATAATTTACAGTTTACTAAAACTATGCTGGAAAAGCGAAATTTAAAAAGTAAGCCTAATTTTTTGCTTCTCACTGTATATTCTGTACATAAATACACTTATTTTATAGATATCCTCATAAATAAACTTTATCTTTAAAATAAGAATCCTGAAGACTGTCAAAATAATTTTCCAAAACTGCCGATTTAATTTAAGTACGATGAAATAATGATTATAATAAATAAATCGAGAAAAAATGTGAATGTTAAAGACTTTTTTTTGCAGTGTTGCAATGGATAAGAGGGTTGTTGTCTTAGTTCATTTTTCTTGCAAAATTTTACATTTACTTGTACAAAAGATTCCTGTTATAAACTGGAATTAATTTCTACATTTTTCTCCTTTTTAATTAAAATAGGAATTTAATATGCACTTTTAAAGGGCCATTTGTAAGCATAATACCGAAAAACAGGATAGTTTGGGCATTCAAATTCAGAAGTTATCTATGTCCAGTCGCGTGTATGTTTAATGTGGGAGATCGGCCCTGTAAACGCTTTATTACCTTATTAGTAAAACATGAGTGCTATCACTTCATATTGGACCTTGGAGAAAAGACAAAGGTAGTTCTAAAATTAGGAACAATAATATTAGTTATTGCTGTTGGGTGCTAAAAAATCCAGGATAATAATATTTTAGAAAAATGGACACATCTTGTTTTTTATAAAACAACCTAACGTACACTAATAAGAAAACTTAGTCAATAATGAATGTATTTTTTTCCTTGCGTTATTGGCTGCGTAAAGACGATGATACCTACATCATATTGGACTTTGGAGCTAAGACAAAGATAGTGCTAAAATCCAGTAAGTATTTGTAATAATATTACATTTATTAAAAGTTTAATAAAAACACAATGTTTTATATAAAAATTAACATTTAAAAGGAAATTAAATCCCACCAAAATGACTTTTAGTCATAAATGATTTTTTATTGAATGAAATATAATAATACTTCTTGTTAACTTGTTAATATAATGTAGTTAAAAATGCCTAACAACAATCTAAAAGAATAATTATAGACGTGTTAAAGAATATGAGTGACGATGACCCATATCAAGGATGACTGCTTTTTAATATTCAATATCTAGTTGCCAATTAACTAATGAAATAAAAATTACATCCTTGCAAAAAAACTGTAATTACTCTCATGGTACGATATTTCTCATATACAGGATGCGCCTATACTTATAGCAATATCTAAGTATATTATACATTACAATTTTTTTTATTTACCATAAACAACCATAAAACAAGTAACACTTCAAATAATTTAAAAAATATGTCTTACCTTTACCACGCACTAATAAAATTTCTATAATTGGTACGTAATTTCTGCTAGCGGCTTACCTGCAAACAGAAAGAAAAAATACAATTAAGTTTTATTTTTTGTAAAAATACCAAATTAGGTTATTAACAAAAAGTTGTTAAAATGTCTTTACTTTTGAGGTACGGGGTGGTAAAGTAAAAAAAATGTATAGGTATGTACTTTGTTATATATTAAAAATATTTTGATAAAATTTGGTACGCAGCCATTATGTGTCAAAAAAATTCTTATATACACCATTTTCTTTTAATCATGAATCCAAACTAAATTTTAAAAAATAAATTTTTACAATAATACCACTAATTTGCAAAAAAAAACTTTTTTATTTTCCTTTTCTTAATTACACAAAACTTTTATAAATCTGATACTTCTGATTGAAGATACACAGTCAGCACAAAAAGTCTCCGTACACCATTTTTAGCACCTTTTACTATGTATTTTTTTAATAAAATTAGCCAAATAACCAAATATACAGGATGCCCAGTAACTCTACCGACAAAGTTTAAGGAATGATTTTACAATGAAAAATTAGAAAAAAAAACTTTCTATAAACATATGTTCTAAATGTCTTAGTTTTTGAACTACGGGGTAATTTTAAAAAACCTTAAAAACGTCTCTTATGCATCAAAAGACATTTTTTAACATACAAGAAGACCCTAAATCTTTACCAGCATTATATATAAGGGCTAGGGGTAAACATTTTTAAAAATGCACTGTCATTTAATAAAGTAAAAATATTTTTTTAATTCTCGATTAATTTGAAACAAATATAGTCCCTTTTTTATTTTTAATTAAAAGCGTAGTTATTCGGTAAATAAATATTACCCATTACATCATTAGAAAGTGAAGATTTTATTGAAGAAAAAGCCCACAGACTTTTTTAAAAGTGCGGATATTTTGACTGGTAGATTTTCGATTAAAAATAAGGTTGCTTATTTTTTATACTCAATCAATATAATGTAAAAAAATAAATATTTTATACCAAAAAATACAGTGTATTTTGGACATGCAAAGATACGTTCTTACAAAATATTGTGAAAATAATTTATCTTTTGTAAAGATAAAAATAAAAACCAAAGTTTTTTCAATTTTTCACATAAATTTTGAGAATATTTAAAGAAGGCGTAAATACAAAAGTTGTAGATCTTTTTATCACCAAGAACTTTTTAATTTATCTTTTTATAGGACGTAGATTTGTCGAAAATCAAGACAAACCGTATTTTACACTTAAACACGCCTCTTTTCCTTAACGACCTTAAATCACCAGTTATTTATTTTCCTTTAATTTTTGTTATATTTTCTACCTATTAATTAAATTATATTCTACTATAGTTTTTCTTTTCACATTATACCTTTTTAAAGGCTTTAGCACTGGTCAAGTTTTTATTTTCCAATAATATTCATTCATTCAAATTTTAAGGTCAATATCTCCCTAACGAAGCGCTCTTAAAGCTTTTTATGAAGTACTAACATTATTTTGGTTCACTCTATCACCCCTATTATTTAGAACCTTACCTTTCCGGCACCCTGTATTTCCATTTTTATTTAATTTAGTTTAATATTCACATATTTTTTAAATGCAAAAATATTGCAGCAAAATCTCCCAATTTTCGCTCTATGTGCGAAAAAACCTGTCAATCACCAGCAGTCCATATTATTTTTAATTTTAAAAATTTTAAAACTGAAACACAATTTTGTCCAGTTTAGTTCAAGTACAGAGCTTTAAAAATACCAAGTTTGATTAAAATTGTTGTTGAGTGTGTGTGGATTGGGTTTTATGGCACTGGTATGAAACCAAATACCCAGCATTTCTCTTTTTTTGTTAATAATTTATCCATTTTTCCGTAGTTTCTGTGCTTAACATAGGTATTGTTAAAATTCGTTACATGACTTTATTCTAAAATTTATTATCTAATTTTGTAATATATTCTTATTTATTATTTTATTATTTTATACTTTCATCCAACATGTTCTTGATATTTTACTAGCTTTTTTTATTAATTATTTGTTAACTTTCAAGTTTGTTTTTTCTAAGGGGTAATTCATTTATAGGTACTTGTTCTAGTAGGTATTTTTGGATAGATGAGAGGGTCCAAATTTCAAACTGTTAAGGTGGGTCCAGACTTGAACATTTTAGCCCGAACGAACAGAACGAACTGATCGCGCAGAGCAGAATTTTCAGAGGCTGGACCTGCGTCCGAGCTGAATTGAACGCGCCAAACGTTTTCCGTTGCTTGTCGGTAAATCGAAATTGCTCAAAAGGATTTATTGTTCGCCGAATTATTCAGTTGACAGGATATTAGAAAGTTCGAGTTGCTCGCACCATTCGGGTTTTTTGTTTTGTGTCGTGTGGAGGTAAATTAAGGTTAGGTACAATATAACTTGAATGGGAGTGGGACAGGGAAAAGTGTTTAAAATTAATTGACACTTATTAGCAATACCCTGTGTTGTGGAATCCCAAACATGGGTTGTATTATAACAAAATCAAAAAGCATGACCCCTGGGAGAGTATTAGTGAACTATTGCAGTGTAGTAATGAAGAGGTTAAAAAGAAAATGCTACTACATTCTCAGAATGCATTTCTATGTATATTTTTTAACGGATTTATTATTTTTCTCTTTTGATTAATCCAAAAACGATCCTAACTTTTTTAGTTTAAATAAAACATTCGGTATATTGCCAGTTTAAATAAAAAATTACATTTTAAGTACAATGACAATTCATTTTTTAAATCTTAAAAATTGCTTATATTTAATTTTTAATTTGGAGAATCCTAAGTTTTATAAAATAAAAAGTATACAATTTTTTTTTCTGAGAAAAGAGTCAAGTTGGTATTTTTTTTCTACTACTAGATTTAAAATTTATTGTTAAATCTTATTTACAGCTTTGAAGATTAAAAATAAAAAAGTAGGAGGTTAAAAAGAAAATGCTACTACTTTCTCAGAACGCATGTCTTCTACATGCAATTATCTCCTTTTATTTTTATCAGAAATACCGTTTCCTCTTTTTGTGAAAAAAATAAGAGCAAATACCTACACTACAAATACTTGAGAACAAGTCGATTTTTTATTATTATGTATATTCGCGGGAATGCAACGATATTTTGTTTGGACTTTTCGTTCTGTTTTTTCCTCAGCGCTCAGTTCGTTCTGTTCGTTCAGGCTAAAATGTTCAAGTCAGTCAGGACTCACCTTTATGGTATTTGTCTTTAGTACTGTTTGCCAATTTATCCTGGAAAGACTTAGCTTCCGGCACAACGTCTAAGACTTGTATTATTAAAATCATCATTCTTCGAGAAATGTGTTTCGTGCGCTTCGGGCAACTTATGGTCCACGCATAATCAGCGTATTGAGTCGACTACTAGCTGTACCTTCACAAAAATTTGAACTTCAATTTTTATTATTGGATAATTTTTGACCAAATGAGCCACATTCAGCACGTAGTGCAGAAAATATAGCGGCAGAAGCTGCGGGTGTAAGTGATGATTCTTACGAATTGATTTGGCGCTCGGAAATTGGAGCTTAAGAACAGACCATGTTAGGCGCAGTTAAAGCCAACATTTGAAAGCCATAATTTTTTAAAAATATATATAGGATATAGTTCTTCCGTATGATAATTAAAATAAGTTAATAAAGTTATTTTTTTTTTTAAATCCTTTTAAAAAGTACATACCTCGTAATGAATCACCCCTGATTTTTGTATTATTATTTTTATTTTCTTTTTTTATACATATAATAAACAATTGTTGACTCTCTTTTAATTTAAGTTTTGATTTAAATATATACTGGTATTTTATAAACTTCTATATTATTTTTTAATATAAGTGTATTTAAATTACAAGAAAGCTCTATGTGAGATATTATATTTTTAATGAATGCATCTCTATGAGTTTTGAATCTGAGGCAGGTTAAGATATAATGCTCCAGGTCTCCTAATTCACCACATTCGCAATATTCTTCATTTTGAAGGCATATTCGTTTCATATGCTTTGGCACCATTACATGATAACTCCTAATACGTGATATAACTTTAATAACATTTTTATTTCACTCTGCAAAACCAAGATCCTTTGCTTAGGTTTGGAAAATTAGCGTTATAGCTTAACCCCGTTTCAGAATTTAAATATTGCACCTGCCATCCATCTCTCATTTTTGCTCATGCTTGACTATGTCTGAGTAAGAAAGTTTAAAATTTGAATAGGAGCCACTAATTGTGGCTTCTTTGGCTGCTTTGTCGACAAGCTCATTTTCATTTATGCCTACGTGAGCTTTAACCCAAACAAAATATATATTGCTATAGTTGTTTATTAGTTCTGCGCACATATTTAATATAGAGCTAAGGAGATGCTTGTCAGGTGCAAATTTACCACATGTGGCGATTTTTGTTAATAAACTTTTACTATCGGAAAATATTACAAATCTACTATTCTCTGCACAGTCTAAACAATATCTAAGTGGATGGCAATTGTGTGGATACACGCCAAAAATTAAATTAAAAGTACCAAAAAACCAAAAAAATTTAAACAATTAAAACGATAACTAAAAATCGACGTGTCGGTGGCAAGTCTGCCACCGTTGTCACGATTAATTGAATAAAAATAATAAAAATAAAAATTAACTATAATTAAAGTTTTAAATTTTAGGATTTTTATATTTTTTTATGATATTCTAGCAGTCTTTGACATTAAATGTCAAATATGTTTGTTTAGGAATAGAACATAAATTTAATATTCGCACAATCTATAAAACACAAAACACCATCAGATCTCAATTCACAAAATCAAAACCATACACCTTAAATGAAAATACAAAAAATGTCATTTATAAAATACCTTGTGAATGCAATAAGTTTTATATAGGTGAAACTTGTAGACCATTAGCCAAACGCATGAGAAAGAACACAGATCATACATTAAAAACACAGAATTTTATAAATCAAAAATCAGCCAACACGCCATGTGATAACAATCATAAAATAAACTGAGCATTTTAGCAAAGGAAATTTGTTCTAAAAAACGCAAAATCAAAGAATGTGTGTATATATTATTTAATAAAGGTAATTGTGTAGCATCAATTTTAGTTAATTTAAATAACACTTGGTTGCCTTTACTTAATACTAAAGTATCTTCAGGAAGACTAAAAATTAACTAACTATTCACCTTTTTGTATTACAAACAATAAATACACCAGCAACCAGTTATTTAGGTTACTATGACACTATAACCAAACAATATATTTGACATTTAATGTCAAAGAGTTCTCTTGATCATAAAAAGATAAAAATATTAAAATTTAAAACCTTAATAATAGTTAATTTTTATTTTTATTATTTTTATTCAATTTATCCTGACAACGGTGGTAGACTTGGTACCGAAACGTCGATTTTTATTTATTTTCTTACTTGTGTAATATTTTTTTGGTATTTGGTACTTTTAATTTAATTTTTTGCATGTACCCAAACAATTACCATTCATTATATGAATCCGCCGAACTACAGAACATACCTTCAATATCTAAGTGGTTCCAAGATTGCCCAGAGTTCAGCCGAATATATAGAAGCACCGTATGGTAGGTTACAATTTTTTTAATTAATATATGTATTGTATTAATTAAAAAACTGGTTTATAACAAAAAATGTATTTTTAATATTATTAGCTGGGTCATTTACCTTAAAAAGTAAAATGTGGTTTTTAAATATTCTAACTTATCAAAGTTCAAACTTATAAACTTGTATGATAATTTAAAGATTATTTAACCAGTTTTTTGCAACACTGTTAGGGCGAAAATATAAATTATATGTATACTATTAAAAATTTTAATATTGCCTTGTTGGATTTTTATGTAATTCCTAAACATGCAAACAATGTGGTAAATTAATTGGTCAATTAAATATTCAACCTAATATATAGCTTTGCGTCCCGTAGAAAAAAACAAAATTAATAAAATGAAATTAAACTTTTACTATTAAAAAAAATGTTAAAAATTTATCTGGTCAAAATTAAATATGCTACATAAGCAAGTAACTAAACCTAATTGCAGTTTTTCTATTACACAAAAAAGTAAAAAAATAAAATTTAAAATATCAGTTTTTAGCCTTGATGGACTGACCATAATAAAAAAGTGACATAACTTAAAAATTGACCATATTCATATGTTTACTTATTTTAAGGCACTTGAGTAGATGATAATTTTAAATTACTGTATCCAGAAACTCGGACAATGGGGCCCATACCAAATTTATACTAGATGCTAGTGGTCCTGGGAGGAACACTTTGATTAAGAACATTTGAAAATTTGAGAAAAAAGTTGATTTTTTTGAATTTTTCATTCTCCTCTCCCCCAGAAAAAAAAGTTTCTTAAGCAAATTCCTTTAATTTTTCTTCGTAGATTTAATCAAATTTTATTGAGAAATTTCAAATTTTAAAATAGTATTTATATTTTTATAAAAAACACATAGCAACTTAATTTTTTATAAGTTTTCAGATGCCTCTAATTATCAGAAAAATGTAGATATACTAGCATAATTTGGAATTTATCAACAAAATTGGATCAACTTAACAAATAAAAAATACAAACAGAGGATTTAATTTTAAAACTTGGATTTTCGTCTGAGGGTTAACAAAAAAATCAATTTTTTTCAGCAAATTTTAAAATTATTTTTTTTTTTCTTTACCAAATGTTGTCCAAGGCTACCAGTATACTAGGTATTTCTTATGACAAAACGGACAAGGCACCAGCTTGAAAATAGCAAGGAACAAACGGTAGGTAGTAATACTTACTCAGTTTACACCCATTAATTTTCCTAAATTAATAGTAGGTACAGTGCGTTCAATCTAACTTGTCCACATTTTAAATGTATATAACTTTTTTCTTTCTTAACTTAAAAGAATGATCCAAAAATCAACTTTAACAGTGACTAATCAAGTTTTTATTTGTTACGATGATTACACAAAACAATTTTATTAACAAAATATATTGACATTGCTTACTTTTTTTTAAATTTGACACCCTGTATATATATACAACCAGTTAAAGGTATTTTAAAGAGCTTTATAAAATATCACATCTGATATATCCATCTTTAGTAGTTTCGGAAATATGACAATTTAAATCAGGGTGTCCGGGAAAATGTGGGAAATCTCGCACACGTATGGAACAGATGAAAATAACACGACAAGTTCCTATAAAATTTTTCCGTTTAAGCCCCCTGCGGAGATATGATCCCCTAAAGGGGCAGCTAGAAATCGATTTTTCGTGAATAACTTTTAAAGCGCTCTGTATAATTTGATAATATTTTAGTACTGATGCATACTAGTAAAGACCTCTTAAAATAGTGCCCTTGAAACTTATGTCGCTTCTTTAGTTTGCCAGGGACGGACTAGTTTTCGCACATTATTGATAATATTTTTACGCCCTGTATGGTGAAGACACAAAAATATGTTTTTGGGTAGTTTAAACCTTTTGCTAAAAAAAAGGTACTCTTGTTTGACATCGATAAAATGAGCCGTTTTCGAGTAAAAAATTATTTTAACAATAAGATTGCAACAAATTCCTGACCTGCTACGAGAGGACTTCAATACTGAATCAAAATTACAAATTACATCCCGAAATGAAATATTGTAGTTATTTGATTCAGCAATAAACTCATTCATGTTGTTAAAAATAATTTTTACTCGAAAACGGCTCATTTTATCGATGTCAAACAAGAGTACCTTTTTTAGCCAAAGGTTTAAACTACCCAAAAACATATTTTTTGTGTCTCTCACCATACAGGGCGCGTACAAATGTTGTGCGATAATGTGCGAAAACTCGTCCGTCCCCGGAAAACTAAAGAAGCGACATAAGTCTCAAGGGCACTATTTTAGGAGGTCTTTACTAGTATGCATCGTGCAACAAAATATTATCAAATTATACAGAGCGCTTTAAAAGTTATTCACGAAAAATCGATTTCTATACTTAGAGCTAAACGGAAAAATTTTATAGAAACTTTTTGTGTTATTTTCATCTATTACATAACGATGTGTTTCATTCCTGTCGAAAGAAAAGAATGGTAAACTTCAAGGTGCGTAAATCCAGTAGTAAACCATTTTTTAGGACAGATAATGAAGCTTTTTACCGGAGGTTTGTATACTATTTTATTACAACCATTTTAAAAATATCTCTTTATTTTTTCTTTTTACAATATGTGTCAACCTAACAAAATGATTTTTAATTTGTCAAATAATTATGCCACCAGACATTTATCGCGGTTGGAGGTGTCCCAAAGATGTCTAAAATATCCGACAAGATGTCAAGTTGGCAACTTTTTAAACCTTTGTGATGGTTGCTCGGGTTACTATTTCTTTATTTTACTTTCGGCCCACGACAGAAATAGTAATTTATGTAACAAGTGCATAAAGTGATACTTTCTTTACGAATGGGAAGATTGACAACACGAGCCGTTGGGCGAGTGCGACAAACACATGAGTAAAACAAAGACACTTTATGCATGTGTTACATACTATATATTTTAACCATTAAAACCGTATAAAAATTTTCCAAATTACCAGTTTATACATGATTTATTTATTCAAACCTATTAATTCAAATTTTTGCAGCACAGCCATTAAATTGCAACAAAAAAAATCATAGCCTCCTTATTTTTGAAAGACAATTATTCTCTTTAAAACTATGCCGTTGTAATTTAATTTTGGAAAATTGTATGTACTTACTTTTTACAAAAAAATACTAAAACAGTTTAAATTCCTTTTAATTTCTTAGTCATCCAAATTTATTATTACTATTAATTTTAAATAATTTTTATTAAATTTATTTGCAACTGTCAAACTTTAAAACTAGTGACACATGAACTAAAAGAAATAATGACGAAATCAAAGTAACTTGACCGTTTGATTTAGTTGATGTCGCGTTTACTGTTACATTGCATAAATTAATATTTAAGTTTATTGTAGTCGGCATGGAAACAAAACACTAATTCAAAGTGTAAAAAAAGCTTTAAAGTGTTAAAAAATTTAATTTTTAACACTTTATGTAGTGTACTAGAATGGAGTACTTTATCTTCATGTTAACGATTTAAAAAATTGCATTTTTTTAACGTTTAAGGTGGAATAACTAAATTTTTCTCCCGTGAAATGAAAGCAAAAGTTAGCAAACCAACACTTTAAAACTTTTAAAAAGTCAAAAATATTAATATTACATACATGATTGTAAATACACATTTCTTTCTGCTAATAATACCCAGAGAAAAAAATTGAACTTCGATACTATTTATTTTAGAGTAAAAAGCAGCTGGAATCCAATAAGAAAATAAAAAATAGGTATCTTATTAAAATTTAAAAACTTCAAATTAATTTCTACAAAACTGAAAATCTGGCAATATCGCTAATATCAACACAAAATTCGGAGTATGGTTTTTACCCTGCCCTAGAGTACCGAATTTGGTCCAATTTGGTTAAAAACTGGTTTTGAGGTATTTGAGCATTTTCAGACTTTTTGGACACACTCTATGTATATTTATTGCTTTATTAGATTAATCGTACGATTTATAGAATGATTTCTAATATAACATTTACTGTTAAGTTTTGCAAACAAAAAACTGCCAAAATTTAAAATTTGTAAATGCTAACCTATAACCAGAAACAAGAAAAAAATTCTGTTTCATTTATAAGCAATAAAATTATTTTCCTACGACCACCTGTGAAAATAGCAAATAGAACACTGGTTTCATGCATAGAAAATGCGTTATATCACACTAGTGTTGCAAAGTACTTTACAGCACTAGTGTTGCAAAAGTACTTTACAACACTCTAAATATCTCTCAGAGTTCAAGGTACCATCAATGAAAAAAGGACCTACAATGTGGTTGTCTAAAATACCAGCCCAAACATTTACCTTTTTCCAGGTATTGAGTTCGTAATGGCACACTTAAATGTAGATTTTCCCGAGACCAATATCTCACGACTGAAGAATTATGTCGACCTGAAGAGGAAAAAGATGACTCGTCTGTTTCATATTACTTGTGAAGTCGTCATTTTTGATCAATTTTTCTCTTAGGGTTTCACAAACTCCATGCGTTTTATTTGATCTTCTGGAAAAATCTCTTGAGTGTTTTTAATTTTGTAGGCTTTGTACTTATTTCTTTTCAAAATATCACGCACTGTACGGCTTGGAATATCAAGTTCTTCAGAAATTTGGGAGCTAGAACAAGGTTCACTTATTTCTAAGCACACATTATGTCATTTTCAATCCTAGCGTCAGGTGTTCGACGAGGGTTCTGATCGCCACTAGAACATTTGCACATCGATTTACACATCCCGACTGCTCAAACTTATGCCAGATATTATAAATTGTTTTAGCAGTAGGGTTTCTCATCAGGATATGCAAATATAAAACGACCGACAACTTCTTCTGCACTCTGCGACGATACCATTTAATCGATATTAATCTTTTGTTCAACAGCGAAGTAAAAAATGTAATAGGTTTTGCACGTGACATATTTATTGTAGTGACAGTAAAAAAACTTTTTACTTACCTTAAACAGTAGAACCCAAATTATCTTATTAACGTTAATATATAATATTAAAAGAGTAATAATAAAATTTCCGAAAAAATCAAAATAAAAACAAAAATAGACATAACCACAAAAACAACTTTCACTGATTGCTCGCTCAGTGGCACAGTGTTGTTAGGTAAGTAGATCAAATTAAAAATCTCCCTCCTACCTTTGAGCACGCACTTTATAGAGGCATTGCCGCGTGACCGTTCGACCTAAAGCGGCAGAGAAAAAACTCCTATAGATCAAATTCCTTTCTCTCTGTCTTCCTGTACTCAAACAACTAGTTATTTTTTTTTAATTCCTTAATTAAACCTGAGGCTAATACACACTTTATAAATCCACTTTCTTTTATCCATTCATAAATAGAATCAGACCCTTCCGACGTTGCTAAATGCTTTCCATATTTTTCATGGTATAACGGACGTTTAGTAGTCGTTTTTTTCTTACTTTTAGGATTTTAGGTTATGCATTTACAATTTTCATATTTTTTATATTTTTATCAAAAATATGAAAAAAAATTTAACTTTTACTTAATTTTACATGTGATGTTCAGTTTCATTAACTCCTTTTACCAATATTACCTCACCCAGCACCTCTTTTCACTCCCCGGTCCCGTAAGTTTGTTTACTGATATTAAAAAAAAAAACGGAATATTTTGGATAAGCGCCACTTACGTTTTATTTAGAAAAGTGTTTAAGATATGTAAGTATCAATAATTTTTAAAAAACTCTTAAAATAGCAGAAAACCGTATTAAACTATTACCGTTATTACCTAACCAAACCATACAATTTTTAATAAGTGAGGGCCTTTTTAAATTCCAAAATGATAAAAGTTATATAATGCTTCTATAGGTAGGTGATTTTCGATGTAAAAATATTGTCAAAACAGTATAATATAGCAGTGAGGAAAAGTACATATCACACCAGTGTTACAAAGTAAAAATCACCCTTGTGTTGCAAAGTTCTCAATTGTTTTTTATTTTTTCTGTAAGAAAAACTTATTTTTTTTTTTTGGTGAATAATTTGTGGTCGTAGGAAAAATAGTGTACATTACTCGTATGAAAATGACTTTCTTACACTCGTGGGTTTGTCGCACTCGGCTAACGCCTCGTACTACAATATTCCCACTCGTGTGAAATTAGTAATTTTCCACACTTGTAATGTAATATACTATATCTTGTTCCTAAAATTTAACAGTATCAATCCCATATATCAAACTATGACTTGCATACGGAATCTAGTTCAAATGATAAATGTGTGACATTCACTGACCGTAGTCGCCATTTAAATTAATCATATGTCTTTTGTGCTTCGCTGTGGCCATTGTTTGCTCAGTTTATTCCCTAAAGTGTTTAAGTATTTACGTTCATTACACCACTCATTCAAATATTAATTTGATTTATTAGCTCTGGTTCCGTGACAAGTTATTTTAGTTTATTTAAAAACATATATTTAATTTAAATGTGACTATGAAGAACGACTTGAAAGTAAAAGTAAAAAGAAAAAAATATAGATTTTTAAATACAATAAACTTGAGCAATACATGTAAAGAACGTTGTAAACTGTTTATTTGTATATTTATAAATAACACAGCCCCACAAAACTAAAAAGTTGGTGGTCCGAAGGACTAGACCATGGTATCTTTATGTTTTTGGGGTCGCTGATTCAATTCGAATTCACTTTGGTCACGGTCAAGGTCATTTCAAGGTCAAATTATCAAAATTCATTGAAAATAGACCACAAACGAGGTACCTTTATGTTTTTGGGGTCGCTTAATCCGAATCTGGGAGGGTTAATTTGACAACGGATTCTGATTCAGCGACCCCAAAAACATAAATATACTATGATTGTGGTCTATTTTCAATAAAATTTATTGATCTGACCTGAAAATGACCCTGCTCGTGATCTGATGGGATCAAACTGACCCGAATTCAGATTAAGCAATTCCAAGAACATAAAAATACCACGATTGTGGGCCTTTTTGGATAAATTTTGATGATCTGACCTTGAAAAGACCTTGACCCTGACCTGATGGGGTCAAACCGACCCCTAGATTCGGATTCAGCGACCCCAAAAACATAAAGATGACATGTCCTGGGCTTTCGGACCTTCAACTTTTCTTCTCATGTTGGGCTGTAATTGATCTTAAAATGACCTTGACTCTGATCTGATGGGATCAAACCGACCCCAAATTCGGATTTAGCGACCCCAAAAACATAAAGATACCATGGTCGAGTCTTTCGGACCACCAACTTTTTTATTTTTGTGGGGCTGTGTAATTAATTATTATTCTTTTAACCTCTTTGATTAAAGCGTACTTTTTATCGAAGGTTATATATACACAGATATGTTAAAATTATCGGTAATTCTAAAAAAAACACTTGTTTGTTAAAAACTGCACGACTCTTTTTCTCTTTTCTTTGTTTTAAAGTACAAGTTTTCCGATTCCAAAAAGAAGAGCAATTTTAAAACAACGAGAAAAGTAAACAAATGTTCTTTGTTTTTATTTTCGTAGTTCAATTTCTTAAAAACCGATGACTGGTAAAAATATTCCTAATCATTTTTGTTATGTGTAAAGAACATACATTCACGAGTTAACAGATAAATTTCACAAAGTGGACGAAAAGTGTTACTTCCAGTATTTTGAACTTTCTCTTGCGCTACTAAAATTAATTTTGGCTTCTTTATACATTTTGTAAATGCTTTTTGATTAAGATGAACTAACGGACATGTTCACATGAACTTTTCCATTGCAAAATTACCGCAACTTAAAAGTTTACGGGTCAAACTTTTTTTTTTGTGTGACCACAGTTAAAGACCTCAGTAATAAAACAATATAAATAAGTAATTATCCAAACCTATCAAAATCTTCTGTATTATGGTAAAATAAAAACCTTCAGTAGTTAACTATCTTGCTTAAAAAAGTCACAAATTACATATTTTTATACCAACAAAAAGAAATGAATACGTTGTTTAATTTAAAGCATTTAAAAAATTCTAAACGTAAACTATGGTTTACTATTCGTATATGAGATAACAATTTAATATTACTTCATCGCTGACCTTCATCTGACTTTTCATGACCAATTAATTTAAAAATTATTTTAATATATTCAATATTTAGAATATAAAGTTAACAATTAAATAAATATTTATTAAATCGTCCTCTATTAAAAATAATTATTTTAAAGTTTACTTATGAGAATGGATACTTATTTTATACCTCCATAATTAAATAATGCGCAAAATGAATCAGAAAAGTTATCACTGCCCTGGATCTTTTTAAAGGCGGAGCAAAAACTGGCCTTCGCCTATTTTTTTTTGGGCGTTCTTAACATTTTTTTGTTGGGGAAAAAATTGGAAGACAAAAAAAAGCTCCTTGCCTTTAAATCGCGTCCACTTCCCATGACTTGGCTCTCTATGTATAATACACAAAACTGTTTCAAAGGAAAAGTGAAGAGTAAAAAAGGAAGACTAAGCGGAAAGAAAAATATTAATTTTTGTTTTTAAATAAAGTAATTATTGCAATATACAGGGTGAGTAGAAACAACAGGAATGGTGGATTATCTTAGCAACCGTTCAATATAAATGAACCAAAGGTAACTAAATATGAAGAATTTAAAAATTTTATTTTTAAAGTTGCCAAGTTTATAGTTTTCTCTGCAAATTGGGAAATTTTAAAATTTTAAATGAAATATTTTTGGTTTTATTATTGTCATTAATTACTCGTATCAACTTTATTATGACCTGATATTTTTGTTTGTTTACTCCTGCCAATTTTGAAGTTATAGCATCAAACATCAATACAGAAACGACCAGTTATGGTCAATAATCTTAAATACGATTCAACCGAAATTCGTTAACTTTTATAACCATATATACTATGTCTACCGAAGTCTACATATGGGAATCTGTGTTATTAGGTAAAAATTTTAGGAAACAAAGTTTTTTCTTTTAAAAAGCTCTACATAATCTAAAATCCAAAATGCAATCATCAGATATAAAATATACTTTGTTAGCAAAGAAAATGTTGTATTAAAAAAAAAATAATGAAACAAGAGTCATTCATGCATTGGCGCCGGCAGGAAGACTTTCGCGGGGGTGCAAAAGCCCTGATATTAATCCAATCAAAAATGTTTGGGGATATATCGTAGAGGAAATTAACAAGAACAATGATTTCCATCCACAAAACAGTGATGATTTGTGGAATAAAATTGAAGAAACCTGGAATAATTACAATGTTCACCATGCACAAATGCTGATTGCATCAATGCCCACACGTTTAAACTTTTTAGGGGAAAAAAATGGTGCTGCTTTAAAATATTAATCCAGTGTTTTTTCTTTAATGTTTGAATAAAATAAACTATATATTTATTTTGGAGTCATGTATTTTATTAAATATTAATTAAGGTGAGAAAAAGGTAAAAAGCTTTTGATTTTTATTACTCTAAATATTTTTCATTCATTTAACAAGTCTTATTATTATTGACAATCTTCTTGTTTTAGTTAGCTCCTCAGGTAGCGATAAAATTAATTTGTAAAGATTTATCCTTTACTAAAATGTTTTTTTAATACCATTGTATCTAAAGCGTATTATGAGGTAAAGCAATTTGCTGCACATATGCAATAAGGACGTGACTTAAGAATAATGGACCAACACGTAGCATAATATGTGGGGCAACCAAGTGAGGAGAATACAAATTCCAAATTAAGAATAATTATTCATTATGCGATGCAAATTTATTGTTTCTATAGTAGTTTAATGTCAAGGCCCGTTGCATTTAAGGATAAAAGATGTACGTTCGATTAAACAAATTGGTCAAGTTTAATTAAAAGGAGGATTAATTGACCTACCGCAAGATCACATAATCTTACATTTTACAAATAATTTATCTTTAAACGTCTTACTATTTTATTTTTGATAATATTGATCATTCTTAACCGACTTATGGGGGTCATCAATTCGCCTTTTTTCTTTGTGTATGTTACGAGATTACTCACGTCTCTGCTGTCTCTAGACTGGTATATGCTCAAACATTAAAGGTGCATTCAGAATCAAACTTTTGAGTAAAATTTACCCTTTTTACCGAACTGAAAGAGAGACTACAGCAAAAAGCACTGATACGTATAATTTGACCCCCCAATATGACAGTTTTGCATGATCTTCTGTAACTTTAAAAAAAAAAAATTACACGTTACCGTGCTTTTTACTATAGTCTTTGAAAGAGGTACCGGTAGTGTTTTTAAGTGTATGTTTACTGATTTAATGGTAATAATAATGAATTAGAAAGCAAAAGATATACTTAAAAGGGAAAAATAAACACTTTAAAAAATTATCCGACTTCAAAAAAATAAATTAAACTTACTAAAAGGTAAAGTTAATAAATAAAAAAAAGTTTATTTTATTAAAATTAACCGCAAAAGTGTGAAAACCTCTGGGAGTTGAGAGTATTTATTAAATATATTTAAAAATAATTTAATGGATTGTAATTTGTTGGGTTCTCGCCAAAAATGAAATTAAAAGTACAAAAACCAAAAAATTAAAACAAGTAAAAAAATACTTTAAAATCGACGTTTCGGTGGCAAATCTGCCACCGTTGTCAAGATAAATTGAATACAAATAATAAAAAATTAAAATTTTCTATTATTAGGTTTTAAATTTTAAAATTTTTATGTTTTTTAGGAGATTCTGAAATGTCTTTGACATTAAATGTCAAATAATTTAGTTGCAGCATCTTTAAAAAAATTTTAATTAAAATTTAAAAACTGTAATAAAAATTTAAAATTAGTAAAAAGTAATTAACTTAAAGCTAAAATTAGGTATTAAGACAAATTCCTAATACCAATTTTTACGCCGATGCACAGGTTTAACTGTGCCGATATACCTGCTTTAAAATCCAATATGGCCGCCGCTACGATATGGCGGATTAAATATGTTCCACAACCACCATAAGGGGTTATATTCACTAAGAACTTTAAAAACCCGATTTTTTTAAATTTTCTTTTCTTAATATACATACAGGGTGGGCAAAATTGGGGGTTTTATAGGCTATCTTGGTTAATACTGGGGTTATTAAAAAACCAATGTAGGTGTTAGGAGCTTAATTTTGAAGAAAATTAAAATGGCACAGTCAGAATTTTAATAAGATTGTTTATCTAAGAGATACGAGGGACAATTTTTGTAAAACTGTTTAGGTAGAATATTCAGTATTCGATTTTTATACAGTGTTGCGTCAAAAAGTTACGATACCAACTTGAGGTTTTTCTTATGTATGTATGTATATTTTTTACTATTTAATAGTCCTTGTTACTACAATAACAAATTTATATAAAATAGTATTATTATCTCTAATAGTTTTTTAAATATTTAAACAGTAATATTTGTTTTTGAGCGTACCTCCGGATAAACACCTTGTTTTAAAAATCTAATTTAAAATTAATAATTAGATATAATTTATAAAAATCTTAATATAGTATTAAAAGTTTAAACATATTTTTCTCGCCAATAAATATTTCTTTTTTATAAACAATTTAATGCCGAAATTTTGGTAAAAAATCGTTATTTTTTGTTAAACCACCATTTTGTAAAAAAATAATAATTTGCTTATTTCTTCGATTAATTACTAGATTTATTATTACTTTAATAAAATTGGTTTGTTTTTTTGAATTTTTTTCAAGAGGAGCTTCCGGAGATCAGCTGTAGCTATAATATATGTACAAAACTTAAAACTTGAAAATAAAATATATATATATATATAAAAAAATTTATGTTAAACAGTTTTATTACAATAAAAATGATGTAGTTTATGTACTAAAAGTCCTAGCTACCAGATCGCACCAATTTTCTCATCAGTCCGGGTAATTGATCAAGCAAATAATAAAATTGTTGAGCACGTAAAATTTATAACATTATTTTTACTTAGGATACGCTACGCCCAACCATTTTATTATTTGTCCAATCAATACCTCAGATTGCTGGGAGGATTGGTGCTATCTAGTAGCTGGGACTAACCGAATTATTTTTAGCTTTTAGTACATAGCCGACAGTATTTTTATTTTAATTAAATCGTTTAACATAATGTCTTTTAATATATTTAATTTTAACAATTTTCTTTAACCATCTGCAGAAATATGGTTGTAAAACTATAATATTTAATTTTGCTTCAATTGCTATAAGATATTTGGCACCTTTTATGCCGCCGCCAGACATTGGGCCAACTACGACAAACTTTGACAAACACCATTGTGTGAATGGGTAGTTCGTCTACATTTGTCTTGATTAACCCAAATTTTCTCGAGTCCACTTGCTTCCAAATAAACTGCTCAACAAAAAGATCGTACCATTCAATTTTTAGACACATTTTCAAACTGCTGTAACTTTTTTAAAAATTAACTTATTTTAATATCTAAAACGGAGTTTAAAACCGCGTTTCTTGTACCTTAAGCTGTATTGCATTTAGTTTCAGTAAGGTAAATATTATCATGATGTACAGGGTGATCAATAGAGTGCTGCAAAAAACAAAAAAAATCGAGTGTGTCCCATTTCAGTGGTAATTTTTTTTGTCGTTTTAATATGGGTTGTTAGCAAGGTCATATCAATATCTCTAGACGTTTATGCCCGTTTTTGAATTGAGGACCTCTGGCTTGCGATACACCTCTAAACGTCAAATTTTGGTAGGTAATCAGTTCATTAAAAAGCCATAACTGGAAAATGGATTGACGGATTTCAACGAGTGTTTCATATTCGGAATTCGGATTTTTTGTGTCCTAAGCACTTTTCGATAGGTTATAGTTTTATAAGTATACAGGGCCAACAAATACAAAAACATAACTAATTTAGACAGCCTAAATATAGGATAAATTATTGAACGCGAAAGGGACCATATGTGTGTGTTCTGTTTTAAAAATGGCCAAGTTGAAGTTTGTGTCAATATCTCGGAACGATTTCTATCGTTATTTGATTTATGCTGTTTAAGTGCCTGTAAACTTATTAAGCAAAATGCGTCGTTATTATGGCATTAGGTCTGCATGGTAGGAATTCCAACAACGTCTTAAAGTTTTAAACATTTTTAAACATAAATTAGGGTATTTGGTATTGTACACCATGATATACGGAGTAATAAACAAAGTGCTTTCAAATTTATTATTGTATCCATAATTACCGCAACGTTAGGTACAGAAGGGCCTTGTTTGCGCAACATGTTTTATATTAAATTGTTAGGCTTGAAACTCTTTTAGTACATTTCGGTGTCTAAAAACTTACCACACTATATTTTTTAGTTGATTTTAGCTTAGTTTTGCCATTTTCGAAGAGCCAAATACCTCTACAAAAACCAAAAAATGTTAACTTGATGTGATAGAACACGTATGGAGTTGGATTAAAAGAAAATTGAATGACGGAGGGCATAATTTTGACAACTTGGATGACATGGCAAATGCGCCATACACTTTGTATATTACTGTATGTACTTCAACTTGGCCATTTTTAAAACAGAACACACACATATGGTCCCTTTCGCGTTCAATAATTTATCCTATATTTAGGCTGTCTAAATTAGCTATGTTTTTGTATTTGAAACACTCGTTGAAATCCGTCAATCCATTTTCCAGTTATGGCTTTTTAATGAATTGATTACCAAAATTTGACGTTTAGAGGTGTATCGCAAGCCAGAGGTCCTCAATTCAAAAACGGGCATAAACGTCTAGAGATATTGATATGACCTTGCTAACAACCCATATTATAACGACAAAAAAAATTACCACTGAAATGGGACACACTCGATTTCTTTGTTTTTTGCAGCACTCTATTGATCACCCTGTACATCATGATAATATTCACCTTACTGAAACTAAATGCAATACAGCTTAAGGTAGAAGAGACGCGGTTTTAACTCCGTTTTAGATATTCAAATAAGTTAATTTTTAAAAAAGTTACAGCAGTTTGAAAATAGGTCTAAAAATTGAATGGTACGATCTTTTTGTTGAGCAGTTTAGTTTGCCAAATGTTTCGTCAAATATTTCGGCCACAACTTCGTGCGATGTGTGGCGGCAGCATTAAACTTAATTAATTTTCTTTATGTTCGCTTTGAAGCTGCTTCTACGTTTAGCGTCGTCATTTTAATAACATGCCTTAATTAAGGATGTGGAAATTTAAGTTACTAAAAAAATATATACTAAGTAACTTATTAAGGATTTTAATTAAGGTGCATAATTGGATAAAAAATATTTTACAGAGTATCAAACGCCCTATTTTTTTAGTAGTTTTATTGACAAGCGATTAAAAATTTTACCGTAGAATAAAAACCTTAAATTAACATTAAAATCAATTTAGATTTAACTAAAAGTGCCATAAACTTCCTTGTTTTAAACACAAGTGATCACTTTTTTAACAAGCTTTTATTAGCTTTACTTTTATGTATGTATGTCTGTATGTAACTCAATTTACTCAACTCAATTACAGAATACTCAGTATTCTGAATAATATTCAGAATACTTTTTGCCGGTATTCGAATAGTATTCGAATACATTTGTGTGTTTGGTATTCGGTATTCGGCAGAATACTATTTTGTTCAGTATTGGGTATGTTGTATTCGAATAGTTTAGAAGTATTCGACGAATATTTTTTTGAGTATTCGAATACCGGCGTTCCGAGTATTCGAATACCGAAAAGTGTAAGTAGTAGTTAAGTTTATAGCACCCTTTCGAAAAACAAATTGGAGTCGTATAGAGGGATGAGGACAGGCAAATAAAAACCACTATTGTATTTATCCCAACGTTTCGTGGCTAGATTGCCACTTTATCAAGGGCCTATAATTAAAAAAAAAAAGACACATTACAAAACTGTTCAGTTACATGGACCAAATATTTTACAACACCAAAAACATTTACAAACTATATTGACTAAAAGGATAAAAGGAAAGGCGAAGGAACAACCATCAGGCCGTCAGGACCTCTACAAATACGCAATCAGATATCACTTCGAGCTCTTAACAGTGGGAAATTATTTGTCCACAAATTTAATAATTAAAAATGAAATAAAAAAAAATAAGACACAAAACATACAAAAACTTCTCAAGAAAAAACACAAAAAATAACATAAAAAAACGAGAAAGAAAAAAAAAACAAGGTCAGTCAGTATGATATCCGATAGCGGAGTTCGAACTCGGGACCTGCTGTTTAGTTTGGACTCGTGTTTTTCTTAAGAAGTTTTTGTACGTTTTGTGTCTTTATTTTTAATAATTATTATTTTAAATAAAATTATGGCCAAAAATCCTTTTTTTTTTCAAGATACAGGGTTTTTTATCATAAATTTCCTACTACATTACATTTTTGCTGTAAAAGTTTTTAAAAATTTTTACCACTGTCGTTCAAACAAAATTTGTATTTAATAGATATGTATTTAAAAAAAAGTACGCCATTGACTTTCCTCGAATCAATAATATTTTTAAAACACTAATTTTCTTTGAGGTAAATTTGGTCTTTTGATATTTTTCCGTACGATGAACGGTTTTCGTTCAAAAAATATAAGTCATTTTGATGCATAGGAAAATCGCTAAAGTAAAAATCTGATATGGTATTTTATTTCTAAGTTAGTTTTTGGCTGTGTATAGCTACCTAATGGTAGGTTAACATCTGACATTTATTGCATGATATTTATGTCAAATAGAAATGTAAACAATAAAAAAATTCCATAAAACATAAATTTTGACCGACATTAGCCATAATTGTCTCTCTGACATAAATATCATCCAATAAATGTCAGATGTAAACCTAACATAAGAGCAAAAACTTTTTAATGACATATAAAATTGTAATTTGCTTTAATATGATGTGCCACGAGACATCTCTTTTCATTTAATTTTTTTTAATATGCCGCCCAACTCTCACTTTAACATTTTAAGCTGTCATTGATACGTCAAAATATACAGATCTTACTCATACGCTATTGTTTCAAATCTGATTATAATACACCGAAAAGTTTAAATTTTAGAAAATGAGGACGGGTCCTTACTGTATACTTTTAGATTAAAACAGGTAACACTAAAGTCCTAAAAAATGCCTTATTTTATGTAAAATATTTAATAATAATTAAAAGAAAATAAAACTTTGACACCCTGTATCTTGCAAACGATCAAGTTTTTGACTAAGGTAAATTACGATTGTTATTTTGGTCCAATTAATGTGTGAAAGAATTTTGTACACACTTTTTAAAGACACCCTGTATAACTACTGTATAAAGATTAAAACATACATACACGACGTGTGCAGAGATTCCAAAAATCCTTTACCTTTATTTTCATATATACATTTACCCCAATTTAAAAGGTCTAAGGGCTTTATATCAACTCATACGTATTAATTTTAATATTTAAGGGCAGTATTTATTTAAAATATATGCCTTTAAGCAAACAAGGGATTTGGAAATGTAAGTAAACACAAAATTATTTTATCAAAGGAGAATTTAAATTTGCTTTGTATAGGCAGATGTATGTATTCTCTTTTCCGTCCATCTTACTTTGTGGTTTTGGTGATTGAAAATTATTACCCTTGTTATAATATTTTTATCTTTATTCAAGCCATTTTTGTGTATAATATGTAATATGTTATTCAAATTTTTAATCCGAGACTACTAAAGTTAAATTTCGGTTATTATTTAACATCAAGCATACAGTTTTTTTATTATTTTAAACTAACATTTTCTTTAATAAAAAGTCTAATTATCTACTGTGTAAGGCTTTTGCGGCCATTTTCTACTAAACTTATGTTTTTTGGTCTATTCGGCCGTCGTTGTAGGTTTTGTATCCTTGACGTTTCGTCAGCGCGAGTGGTTGGCATCCTCAGAAGGTTCCTAGTAGACTACTTGCGTTCTAGTCAGTAGTACGCAAGTAACCTGACCTCCCAAATGTGAAAGTTTTGCATGACCGTCTATAGCTCTTCAAGCAATAAAATCACACATGCTTGTGCTTTTACTGTAGTTTCTCTATTTATTGCATCCAAATAGCAGGTAATAGTTTTGTTAGTATTGGGCGTATTTGGACACCTTGCTGTACGCCTATATACACAAAAACTCTATTCTCCCTTCTTTTTAAACACGATTCTACAAAAAGGAGAGGAAATTTAGAAGTAGATATTCAAAAACGGGCACGTTGAATCTTATTAGAGGAAATAAATAACACCATATACAACTCGGATGCGTAAAGTTAAAAACAGATAAGCCGTTTTGCTTAAAGTCATTGTAATAACGGCAACATCGCAAAGAAATAAACATCATGAAGATAGGCACAAAAAGTAATCAGCTGATGAACTGTACGATTTCGTTTCACTAATGAATAGCCAAAATACAAAATTTTGGCATTTTTAGTTTTAAAAGAGTTTTTCTTAAAAACTAATTAAGATAGGTATAACATGTAGTGAAGTTTCCTGCAGAATTAAGTTTTACAAAAATATATAGGGTATACGATTTTAAATAGCAAAGTAAGGAGCACTTCCGGTTAAATCGGATGTGCCACATAAAATCTGAAACATCAGAAGTCATCCAATCTAACCATATATCCGACCAAAAATTTAAAATCGTGTTACACTTCTTAAGGAAATGACAGACTTGCAAGTAATTTCGTGGACACCCGGTATAAACGTTTCCTGATAATATCTAATGTAGAATCTGCCTTCATTTTTTTAAACATGCTGTATCACTATGTACGCTATTATCCATTAATTGGTTTACAAATTGGCCTTGTGATATTTATAAATAAAATTTTATACAGTGCATTTGTGCATTTAAAAATAAGGAGTCACTTTGTATAATAATTGTAAAATAATAATAATAAGTAAAGTTAAAGAAAAATCTCTAAAATATACCGGGTTATCGTTTAAAAGTAATGTCTGGCAATTGCTATGCAGCAACAAAGCAGTATAACTTAAACAAAACAAAAAGTTATAAGTTTGAGCCACCGGAGTAACGGTATTCGGGGTGAATTTTCTCGAAAACTACTAAACCGATTTTAAAAAAGTAAAGACCATTTAACGAAGGATTTAGGGCCCTTTAAAATAAGGTATTACTTGACTTCCTTTTTCATTTAAACTTTTTGACATTTGTGTTGGTGAGAGAAAGGGATAACCCTTAAATATTTTATTATAACACTAAAATATAAAAATAAAAAAATTTATATGTTTTAAATTTTTTTATAAACCTACAAATAAAATACTTATCGTTTTAATGTAATGAACTGTAGAACAAATTGGGGTTAATATGGTAGGGGAGCCCAAGAGGGGATTTCTGGATTTACTACAGCGCGTCAGTTTAAAATACCGAAGGATACCTTATACCCGGTTAAGAACCACCACCAAACATAATCCCCGTATACAGGGCCGACCGTTAAAAACAAAAATATATCTGTCAGAAATTTTGAACACGTCAGAATAAGGTAGGTTGCGTTAATTACATGCTAAACAGTGTATATTTTACTAATTTGACAATTTAAGAAAGAAGTAAAATACCAGGGTCTACAAAGTTTTAAAAAAACGCCATATTGATTTCTTGAGCGTGGCTATTTATTTTATTAAAAAAGTGTTTGTAAAAGGTATAAATTATATACATTTTTTTTCTTTTTATCATTTAAGCTTTGCAACCCAACTTATGACGCCACTAAACTTCCATTTAGTATCGTGGACTCCCTACTATTAATAAAAATGTCCAAAACAAACAAGATTTTTACGTTTTACGGTATTTTGTCATGAAATACTAATAATTAGTTTTAAACAAAATATTATTTGGCTTTTCTCCACAATAAAATTAAAAAGTTTATTTAACATTTTATAAAAATTAAAACTTTTTATACATTATGTAGAACTATTCTGCTCTTAAACATTGTAATAAAAGTTATTATTACTTTAAAAGAAATAAAATAATAAAATATTTAATATTAAGTTACTTACAATACAAAGGTTTCAATTTTTTTTTCAGTTTTCTAACAAGTTTATCAATAAGTTTTTAGGTAAACTGTTAACCACATTTTGGTAAACTATTTACCACATTTTTGAGACGCAACCATTGGCCCAGTTCTCGTCTGGCGTCTTGTTAGGGTTTTATTTTATTAACATAAAATAATTTCAACTGTGTGCTAATGAACCTTTGTTTATAGATTACACCTTTGTATTGTAAGTAACTTAATATTAAATATTTTATTTTAAGTAATAATAACTTTTATTATATTGATGTAAGAGCAGAATAGTTCTACATCAGAGTCGGACAGAATACTGAAAATGGGTATTCGAATACGAATACGAATACCGGAAAAAGAAAGTATTCGAATACCGAATATTTGAATACTTGGAAGAAAAAAGTATTCGTATACATGAAAATCCGGAATCGGTATTCGAATACTGGAAACAGACAGATTCGAATATTAGTAAACAAAACCCATGACAAAATTGAAAAAAAAGGTCCTTACCTCTTTTTTTCCTATTTTCTTCCCTTTGTTATTCAAATTAGGGCAATTTTAGTATTCGGATACTGCTTACACTTTCAGTATTTTAATACTCAAAACGCCGGTATTCGAATCATTAAAAAAATATTCGTCGAACACTTCTAAAGTATTCGAATACAAATCCTCGAATACTGAACCAGAAATAGTATTATGCCGAATACCGAATACCGAATACCAAACATACACAATGTATTCGAATACTATTCGAATACCGGCAAAATGTATTCTGAATACTATTCAGAATACTGTATTCGAATACGACCCAACTCTGTTCTACATAATGTATAAACGTTTTAATTTTTTAAAATGTTAAATAAACTTTTAATTTTATTCTGGAGAAAAGCCAAATGACAAAAGAAAAAATCATAACATACTAATAATTAGTTTTATTTTCGATTTAAGGTGGCAAGTAGAAAAAATATAACATGCAGTTTTTATATTTAGTTTTTTTTGGTGTTTTAAAAATGCAACAAATAGTTAGTTACAGCTTTATGACCCAATCTGTATGTATTGTTTTACCTTAAACAACAATGATGCATATTTCACGAAACTATAACAATATTTTCTAAAGTTAAGGGAAGTAAAAGACAAACGACCCCAAACAAAATAGAAAAGCAAATTGTCGAAATCGGGCGACACATCCAAAAGTCCAATTTATTTAAACTAAAGTTTAGGCATTACAATAAATTACCTGCTTGAGTCAAAACTATGCAAAAGACTTTGGATTTATTTAAATACAAATTGTTCCATCGGGCTTTAGTATACACCCATATAGTTTCTATCTATTCTTAGTTTAATTTTACTCAAATAAGTTTAATAAAACCTAAAGTTGCAAATAGCATGCTAAAACTGTTATATTGTGAATATTCTGAATATAATAGATTGCCAACTTATGAAAATATTATTGTTAAGCTTAAGCATCATATGTTAAATGTAAAGTTACTAACTTTGCACTAAATAAATTAAAAGTAAAAATATTATTTTAGAAACAAGCTTTTATTTCAATGCACTAAAAAGAATAAAATTAACTTTTTCTTTAAAAATTTAACCATAAAAGTAAGGATATTACATAATTTAAACAGGGTGGCCCACCATATTCGACACAGTCTGTGGCTGGATAATTATAGGGATTTTAAAAAAAGTGGATTGGGGAACATATACAGGTCAAATAAGGCCACAGTATAAAATTAGTTTAGCTTATACAGGTTGTCTTAAAAAAGTGTAAAGTATCAAAGTTATATTTTTTTAAATAGGACAACCTATATTTTATGACGGTTTTAGATTCTACTTAAAAAAATAACCTAAGTTTATTTATAGTACTAAGTGTGTAATTTTATTTGTTTTTGTAATATTTGTTTTTTTTTTAAGGCAGAGATGCAATTAAATTAATTTTACTTTAAAATTATCAAAACTTTAAACTTTAAAATTTTTTAGAATATTAGGAAAAGTCTACCATATTATACGTAGGTCATGTCAAGATCAAATGTTGTACCGGGTGTCCAAAAAATAATTTCACTTTTTCAGGAGATCCAATAGCAAAAACTCTCCTATTTTAAAACACCCTGTATTTATTTACACTATACGGTGGCAAATAAAATACCCTTTCAAATGTTGTATACGTTGTCTATACCCATCTTTTATACTTTTTAGCAAAATCCGTTTTTAGATGCTTTTATTCCAAATGTCTATTTAAATCTAAGGAGGTTGTGATTTAGCTATGTCTTTTTTCTAAGCCATTATTATTAAATGAGGATTTCTCTGAAAACAGCACAAATTTAAAAAGTGTTTTATTATCTGCCACTTTTTCTGACATTAACGGACAAAATTTAATTTGTTGCTTAAAATGCTACTTCGATTAATACTTATTGCAGCAGAATGTGGTAATAATAAAACTTGTGTTTTTAAACAAATATTCTAATAATGCATCTAAATCTAGCCACAGACCGTGTTGAATATGGTGGGCCACTCTGTATATGACTTGTCGCGACATTTAAGTACAGTAAGTTGTTTACTTAGTTTAAAAATTATAAAATTAAAATCAATCAAATTAAGTTACCTAATTTACTTGTTTATCTACTCAGGCAAAGTTCGCGACAAGATTTAATATCATATAAATTTTGTAATGACGTTATATTTTTATAGTAAACGTTTTAAAGAAAAAAAATATTCCTTTAGTATTTGTGCAAAACATACAGAATCAGGAGTTCCCTATAAAAAGCGTTGAATTTCGCCCACCCTGTACATACCTACCTTGCAAGTTTAATTAAAGCTTGTTAAAATGATATGATACCTTATAAAAGATGGATATAATAAATATTAGTAATGACTACTTAAAATAGTATAAAACATTTGCAATAATTAATTTGCCAGAGGCGGACTCACCCTTACATAATAGGGATCGTTTTTTATACGCTTTATAATAAAGGAAGGGTGAGGGTAAGTATTTTTACATAGCGTACATTTTTAGCATTTTAAAAGGTACTTTTTTTTAATACCAATAAATAAAAGCATTTCTGATAAAAATAAGTTAAAGTTTGGTGGGGATATCTAAAACATTAGGTTATTCTGTTGCAATTGGCAATAAAACTTATCAAAGAAGGTTTTTTTTGGCTTATAAATATTAAACTGGAGTACCTTATTTTAGCTTAGGGTTTAGGTTAGTCAACAATGCTAAATTTATTTCCTTAATATACAGGGTGTAAAAATTTGGTAATTGTGTATTGTATTCTATTGAGTAAAGGTAAGTTCATCCCCGGCGACCTAATAAATGCAAATGGTTTAAAAGTACATTATTTTAAGGAATCATTGCCTATATTTTTTATTACTAAAAAAAATAATTATACCCACTAGTTACTTTATGAAAACCTGACTGACGGTGGCTTTTAAGGGCACATATTTTAGGAAAGCACGAATTTAAAAAATATATAGGAATTTGTCATAATATGTTCATGAGTTTTCTAGAAATCTAAAATATTGCCCACATTTTCTGGGATACCAGGTATGTCTTATTATTGTTAAATTTGCAATAAGGATATAAGGATGCTTTAAATTTCCCATTAAGGTCACTTAAAACTTAGTTTTTTTTATATTGTTGAACAGTGTAATTTTTTTTATTTTAATTAGTTTTGTATGTCAACAATTAATTAGATATTCAAAAATACTTAATGTTCAAAATGAAATCGCTGGGCTTTATTTGTAAAATTATTTTTTTTTATTTAGAGTTTCTATAGAATTAAATTGCGATTCTGGTAGCATGTGCAGCTAAATATTTTAAACAATGGTTTATTTCTTTTTCCTACGACCACTTGTGAAAATAGCAAATAGCACACTGATTTCATGCATAGAAAATGCGTTATATCACACTAGTGTTGCAAAGTACTTTACAGCACTAGTGTTGCAAAGTACTTTACAACACTGGTGTGATACATATTATGATGTCATTCTAAAAACTGCCATTGGTTTTGCAAGTGACATATTTATTGTAGTGACAGTAAACAAAAACTTTTTATTTACCTTAAACGGTAGAACCCAAATTAGCGAAAATCATCTTATTTTATATTTATTAAAATTTACGAAAAAATAAAAACATAAACAAAAATAGACATAACCACAAAAAACAACTTTCACTGACTGGCACAGTGTTGTCAGGTAAGTAGATCAAATTTAAAATCTCCCTTCTACCTCTGAGCACGTACTTTATAGATGCAGCCTTGCCGCTTGACCGTTCGACCTAAAGCGCCAGAGAAAAAAGCCTATAGATCAAATTCCTTCCTCTCTTTCTTCGTGTACTCAAACAACTAGTTAAATCTTTTTTTTAATCCCTAATTAAACCTAATACACACTTTATGAATCCACTTTCTTTTATCCATTCATAAATAGAATCAGACCCTTCCGACGTTGCCAAATGCTTTCCATATTTTGCATGGTAACTGACGTTTGGTAGTCGTTTTTCCTTACTTTAAGGACTTTAGGTTATGCATTTACAATTTTCATATTTGTTATATTTTTTCTTAAAAATATGAGGAAAAACTGTTATTTTTACTTAATTTTACATGTGATGTTCAGTTTCATTAACTCGTTTTACCAATTTTACCCCACCCAGCACCCCTTTTCACTCCCCGGTCCCGTAAGTTTATTTACTGATATTTTTTAAAAACGGAATATTTTGGATATGCACCACTTACGTTTTATTTAGAAGAGTGTCTAAAATATGTAAGAATCGATAATTTTTAAAAAACCCTTATAATAGCAGAAAACCGTATTAAACTATTACCTAACAAAACCATACAATTTTTATTAAGTGAGGGCCTTTTTAAATTCCAAAATGATAAAAGTTATATAATGCTTCTAGGTAGGTGATTTTCGATAAAAAAATATTGTCAAAACAGTATTATATTGCAGTGAGGAAAAGTATATATCACACTAGTGTTGCAAAGTAAATATCACCCTAGTGTTGCAAAGTTCTCAATTGTTTTTTATTTTTTCTGAACAGACAAACTTTAATTTATTTTTTTTGGTGAATAATTTGTGGTCGTAGGAAAAATAGTGTACAGTACTCGTGTAAAAATGACTTTCTTACACTCGTGGGTTTGTCGCACTCGGCTAACGCCTCGTGCTACAATATTCCCACTCGTGTGAAATTAGTCATTTTCCACACTTGTAATGTAATATACTATATGCATTTATAACCAACAAACCAACTTGTCAAAATTTAACCGATTTTGACGTATATTAACACAAGTTTAAGAAAATTTCAAACTATCCTAAAAGCCTGCTACGTGACGACAAACTCTGAAGTCTAATCATCCAGACAAAACGCGTTAAAATGAAAATGTCAACTAAATCCTGACGAAAATTAAGTAATGAATTAAGTTTTAAAATATACGTTGGTTTTGAGATATAATTAAATAGTTTCTGTATAAATGACATTTAGTGTAATAAGTTCTGGTTAAGGTTAATAAATTAACTTAGAAAGTTTTGATGAAGATATTAAATATTTAATGGTGTAGCTTGTAAAGCTATAATTTAATTGGCTATGCGGTGCAAAAGATCTTATTATTACGTTTTTTGATGACTTGATGCAAAAACATCCGAATAAACATTTTTATCAACCCGTTAATTACTTTGATTTATACGGGGTGATTCAAAAATTGATCACGAAACTTAAGGGGGTGATTCTACTTGACAAAATAAGGGTAGAGCTTCATATAATTTTATTTTAAAATGTCATTCGTTTTCGAGTTACAAGCCGTCAAAGTTCAAATGTTATTTTGGTTTTGTCGTCATATTGCATTTATTTTTTAACCAATCCAGTTGATATTTGGCACACAAATCGAGCCTGGCAGATTCTAAAATTTTAATTAATAATTAATTATATCTCGTCTTTGAATGTCTTCATTTAACACAGAACTTCGTTTTTCTTGATGACCAATTAGTTAATTATACTGACCAATGTTGACCAATTTGTGACCAATTTTCCTTTCCTTTTATCGAGCCAAGTATAATTAATTTAAAGCGCCTAAAATTTTTGATGACCCTGATATTTTAAACACGCTGTAAAAGTTGGTGTATGGATGACCAATTTATCACACTTAGTGACTATTTAAGTCCATTTTGTGACCAATTTGGAGTTGTTTTCAAACCTCAAATTTTAAATTTTAGGCCGCTAAATAGATAAAGTTATCCATTAAGCCACTAACAAAACTAAAATTTTTGTTGAAGGTATCTATCTCTTTGTTTTATGGCTCTGATACTAAGTCAATTCGCCAGTTGTTCCGTTCCGGTCATATAAGCTATTGCTCATAAGCTTTCCCGGCTTTGTCCGTGTAAAATCTGGATAATCGAGCTCAAAACTCCTAGACTTTCCTAGCATATGAATAAGAAAGACTTTAAACAATTAACACAAACGATAAACTTCTAAACATACCTCAATTGTGGCTGTCAAGCTAAGGGCTGCTACTGGTATCACGCATAACCGTTATTTTCACCAGTGACGTTTCTCCGCAAGGCATGCGCACCTCCTCGACCATACGAAGACTCCATGTGTTCAACACCCAAACGTAAAAACCTCGGGCTTTAGAAAAAGCAGAAAAAGAATTTAGCGTAAATCTTTTTCGATCCCCAAGGGTACAGCAACGCCCATATGACTCCTTCAGCCGCCTACCCGGGAAGTCTTTTACGTTACTACGTAAACGTGAACCGCACTACTCGAAGAATGCGGAAAGAGTGTATTGTTAAAGTTATATTTTCATCTAGTTTAAACATAACCTTGTTTTCTAATTTATAAAATATTTGAGTAATAAACTGAAAAAATCTTTATGAAATTGAGATAATTATTCATAACTCTCCGTTTAACTTACATCAGCCAGTTCCTAGTTATAGCAGCATTTTAATAAAACCAGAAACTTACTACGTTTCAGCGGTCTTGTATATTTTATAGTTGAAAAGTTTTATAGACTTTATGCATAAAAGTTTTCTTATTAGGCTATTGTTAGTTTAATGTAAAAACTAAATATTACGGACATTTGTTGCCAATTTTCCAATTAAAAATATATAAATCTAAAAACATAAAATGTACTCGACTTATTCTTCTCTATCCTTACTATTCTTAACCGGGCCTTCTGGGTAAAGGATCAAAGACTTTCGGCGCATTCAGGAGTACTCAGCGGTTGTGTGTTGGGTGTTAAATCGATCAAATTAAACCAATAGGATGGCTTTAGTTTAACAGTTTTGACACTTTGCTTATACAGAGGTTAAGCAGCTGAGTGCTCCTAAATGCCCCCTTTGTCACTGCACTAACGGGGACATGTAAACAAAATTGATGTACTGCTATTCACCCACGCGTTATAGTATATTACATTACAAGGGTGGAAAATGACTTATTTCACACGAGTGGAAATATTGTTGCACGAGGCGTCAGCCGAGCCGTATTTCT
>JACEGR010008590.1:0-35221 GCA_014170235.1 Listronotus bonariensis | reverse complement strand
TTTTCCTATCGAATGAGATGTATAACAATATGCTATTTTCTTTTAAATTAAAGCTACCAGTGGCGTACAAAAGTAGCACTACACCAGTATATTGGGTAGTTAAAAATAGAAATTTTTAATGTTGTAAAATATTTCTCACTTTAGTTATATTAATTGATAATATTACCTTATTGCGCATAATAGTAATATTAAAAATAATATTTTGTTTTTTTGAAGACTCTACAACAAAAAAAAGTCGAAGGGAATATCCATACAGCACTTTTTTTGCCATATATATTCAAACCATTAACAAAAAAAAATAAGCAAAAATAAACGACAAACCACAAAGTTATCATTTAGACTATTATCTTTTTAAAAATAAAGAGCTTGCCAGTGGCGTACCAAATCAGTACTACGCCAGCAAAGAAATACCTAGAAATCGAAGTATTTAATGTTATTCTATTAATTTTAAAAGATTATTTTTCACTTTAGATTTTATTAATTAATAATTAAACTTTACATTTTATTTACCCATTTGCTTCTGTTTTACCTAATTCCAATTTCATTCTATTCTTTTAAATAAACAGCAACAGTATTACAATAACTTTTATTACCAAAGATAACACCAAACTATGGCTTACTGCAGTGTGTCCCCGAATAGGTGTTACAAGAGGACAAGTTCACCAAAAATGTTGGAATTTGCAATCGTCACTTTGAGAAACTGGTACTTTTTGCATGGATCCAAATAGCAACAAATGCAAAATTTGATTTCAGTTGGTACTATACAAGGCAAAATTATAACTAAAAATATGAAAATGACCAAGAACAAAGTACCTTTATTTTTAAAAATAGTGGGACAAAAATTGTATAGGTAAATGTTGTAGAGAACCAAATTTTTATGTCCAGAACCCAAAGTTAAACTTACGTTAAGTAAACGAAAAATATTTTTGATCGATTTTTCAACTTGCCGCTATAAGCTCATCACCAATTGAAGTCAAAGTTTTGTATTTATTTACGCCAGTTGGGACCATGATCGGTCTGCCCAAGTCTCGTTTTTAAAATTCGAAAAAATGAGCTGTTCCATTGGTCACAACACGTAGCTTTATCTATCCTGGGACACACTGTGTATAACATCAATAAAAAACAAACACGTATTACACAACCTGAATACCTAATTACAAATTCGCACACAAACGCCTAACCTGGTACATTTTAATTTTTTTTTTTTAAAAAACATTTACAAGTGCCCACAAATCTTACATTACATTTTAATAGTGTATCAGATGATATTTTCATTTTTAAAGTGGTCCACAGTGGTGTCCCATTTAGTATTCTCTAAATCCATCCCCATTCAGATGGACATGGAAGTTCAGCCACTGGTTGGGCAGCAGAGATTACCCCAAGCAAATCCTTGCTTGATAAATGCATTAATTGGCGTGAAGTCATAAGCATTGTGACGGGGAGCAATTCCTCAACCGTTCGGTTACTTTGGGCACAAGTGCATTCGACAAATATCAATGTTGCTACTATCAGAATGTTTATCGTAAATGGTTACAACGAGTACTGAGATCACGCTTTTAATTGCCGGGGTGAAGGTTATTTTCGAATGCGCTGCAATAAATCGGTGAAAGTAGATGTAGCTTCCGGAAGCGATTCCTGCTTCCTAACTACTTTTTTCCTTTTTCCATAAGGGAGGACGTGGTATCGCAACCGGTTAGTGAATAAGAAAAGAAGGAGCTAGACTTTTTTCGTTGATTTGTTTGGCAATTTCGATACACGAAATACGTCTTACATTTTTACCAGTACCAAACTCAATCCATAAAAATGCTTAATTTTTGATTTTTTGTACTGGTAATTTTTTTTCCGTGTAATATGATTATTTATTATTACCACTATGCAGAGTTAGAAATAATTGTAAATTATATAAAACTAAAGTAAAAATGTTAAAAAAAAAATTAAAAAGTATAACATTAAAAATTTCACCCCAGAGGTAGGTACTATACTGGTGTAGTGCTACTTTTGTACGCCACTGGTAGCTTTTTTAAAAGATAATGGTATAATGTTATACACCATTCGATAGGGAAAAACTTTGATCTTTATTTTTGTTTCTTATATTTTTTTATTTGGTAGTTGGTTTGGAAGATATATCGTAAAGTGCCGTGTGGATGCTCCCCTCCAACATTTTTTGTTGTAGAATTTTGCTAAATCAACAAAAATAAAATAATTTTTAGTGTTACTATTTTGCAGAATTTAGTGCTCTATCTAACGAAAATAAGTAGGGTTGACTTCACTGAAGCCGATTAGAAACACGATATAAACGATTCAAGCGGGTTTAATATTTGCCTAACTTTAGATGAATGCTTCCTCAAACGTCATCAGTGTCAATTTCATATATGATTTTGACATTTTTATACATTATATGAGTGGAAAAATGGGTGAAAAAACTTTAAAACACGCTCACACCAACAACAGCAAACAAAACGGGACAAATTAAAAAGTAAGGTTTGTTTTTCATTTGATGTCTACTGTGAAGTTGGATGCAAAACTGCCGGATGCGTACGACGATGGCCTGAAATGTGCTTGACCTCGATTTTCAATCGACTTTCAAGCCACCGAAATAAACACGTAGACTTGGAAATCGCTTTAAAGCCGCTTTGTTTTTAAGCCAGCTTGAACTATTCGATATAAACGTAGTATGTCTTAGACACTGCGCACATGTGTTGGTGCTTTTGACAGTATGTATGCATATATTCGTGTTTGAAGTGGCGACAGATATACAGAGACGAGCATACGCTTAATGGTCAATTTTTACTATAAAGAGTGTCCCACCGGGAACTGCTGCAATCAATGTCTCAAAAGTACGCTTTGGAAAATTTTAAAATTTTGATATTATTATAATGTTAGTGGGGGACATGCATGTAAAATATTTTGACACCTCTACCACTTCCGGTTATACCGGAAGTTAATGTCAACTTCCTTATTTTAAATAAAACACCCTATATATTAATTATTTTTTATCTTCTGCGCAAAATTTCAAACTGTAATGGTATTTGTGTTCAGAACCGTTTGACAATATTTTTTTAATTTATAGTCCACGCATAATCGGCGTACTGAGCCGATTATTGGCTGTATCAACATAAAAATTTGAACTCTAATTTTCCTTATTAGATAGTTCTTGACCAAAAAGCATCCTGCACGTAGTGCAAAAATATAGCGGCAGTAGCTGCGAGTGTATGTGATGATTCTAACGAATTGATTTGGCGCTCGGAAATTGGAGCTTAAGAACAGACCATGTTAGGCGCAGTTAAGGCCAACATTTGAAAGCCATAATTTTTAAAAATAAATGTAAGATATAGTTTTTCCGTATAATAATAAATATTACTTAATCAAGTTATTTTTTTTTTTATTTTTTTTTTTTTAAGGTGACTCGTAATAAATTAGCCCCTACAATCACCCACCTACATTTTCATATATTGATGATGCAAATTAATACTTATGTATTGTAGTAAGGTTTGAATTTTTACAGAAAAACATTAACCTGCATTTTAAACGTTTTTTAATGACTGAAGGATTAAAAGCGAATTCAAAAAGCACAAATCAGCTAAGTTAGCATTTTAGCTTTAATGTTTGTATTGAGTAATAGATATCGTACCGATTAGAGGGTGTTTAGAAATTATGACTGTGGACGACGTTAACCGCTGAGCGGGGCTTCCCGAACCTCACCTACGTGGATCATATATATTATTAATATAATTAAAGGGCCAAAAACAGAGTTTAGTAGGAAAGCCGTTGGAGGGAAGTTTATTGATGATTGCGCCATGAAAGACCTGGTCAAAGGCTTATGATAATTATGTCAGTAATTCAGTATGATTGTTGATGACCATTTTTGTAAATTTGTAGTAATCCCTTTTAAAAATAAAAGTTTTTAATTTTTTTATTTTTTATATATATTTATTTCCAAAAATACTTTCTTATTACTGCTATCTTTAGGAAATTTTTGATACACAAAGACGTTTTTGTACCAAATATTACATCACTAGTTTTACACAATACTGAAATCTTTGAGAAATAAAAACATGAGGATGTTTATGTCGAAATAAAAACATTTTATTAAGGAGGTATTATATATAGTGCGTAGCATCATAAAACAAAGATATTCTTTATCCAAGTATTACAGCTCAATGTTTAGCCTACCGCCGGGACAAAAACATAAACAAAATCAGGTTCCTAAGATAAAAAAGATTTTATTGTAAAGGCTGTTGTTTTTGCAATTATTTCTATAAGAGTAATATTAATTGCTTAGGAAAATTTTTTAATAACGCCAAATAATAATTGGGGACAAATATGCATTGTAAAAAAATTGACTAAATATGCAAGAACTTGATTTGATATTGGATTGGGGCGCCAAAAATCTCATTCAATTTAATGCATCCAAAACACAATCATGTTCCTTGTCGCGAAAAAAATCATCAAACACTCATCCTTTGCTTATGAGTGGCCAGGTTTTTGCAGAGCGGGGACACATTTAACCTTGTGGGCGTCACATTTGAGAATAACCTTAACTGGCATAAACACATTGTATCTACAGCCACCGCGGCTTCAAAAAAGCTTTGATTTATTTTCCGAGCCAAAAGTATTTTTTCTCCTTCCAATTTATACACTTTGTATGTGTCCCAAATTCGACCCTCTCTGGAATATTGTTCTCACGTCTGGGGAATGGCATCCCCTACAACCCTCAGCATTCTTGATGCCATTCAAAGAAGAGCTGTTCGTCTTATTAATCATCCTTTACTTACTCAAAGACTTCCTTCTCTTGTCCATCGTCGATCTGTTGGAGATCTATCGCTCTTCTATAGATACTTTTACGGCTTCTGCTCCGACGAATTATCCAGTATAGTCCCTCCTCTTGAAACTTCCAACAGAGAAATTCGTGGTGCCGCACGTATGCATCCCTATACGGTCCAATTGGACAGGCCCCGAACTTCCCATTTCGTTCGTTCTTTTATCCCTAGAGTTCTAGACTGTGGAACCTACTGCCAGCGGAGGTCTTTCCTTCCCCCCAAATCTTCAAGTATTTAAGTCCTGTGTTAACAAACTTTCTCTTACCTCGCTTAAGACACCCACGGTACGTTAGTATTTAGGCTTTCAGCCTTCGTGGATTGTCCAAAGATAAAAAAAACTGCATATACAGGTATAGAAACGACACGGTCGACCATAGCAAATTGGCAGTATTAGAGGTGGGGTGTTCTCGCCGTGCGACGAAAGGTGGAAGCGGTGCGCCGCGCCGGCAGCCCCTGATCTCGTTTGGCGCAAGTCGGCACGCTCGTTGCAGAGGTGAAACGGCCGTTCTGTTTCCATACCGTTATATGCTTTTACATATATTTTGCCCTTTACTTATAAGGTATGTCCAAATGTTTATATTTAAAGAATAAGTTTAGATATTAAACGAGTAAGTACCAACTAATTCTTTATATAACGTTTTTATAACCGTTCTAAACACTTTTATTGGCATTTTATTTGGCGCTTTTATGATACATAACGCTCGAGCGAAATAGCCGGGCTTTGTTTAATCATACAATGCATACGAAACCACAAAATCAAGATTATTTCGAAATTTAATTACTTCGTAATTTTGATTTTATAGGTTTTTTAACTTTTTACAGGCACGGTTTTATCTTTTATTTTTTTCTGACAAATGAGATGAATAATTTCTTATCATTTAAAAAGTGTTTTATTAACTTTACAATAGTTTACGTAGTTAAAATAGAAGTACAGGTGGCGCCATTTCGTTGACTTTTCAGGGTATACCGAAAACTAAAAGAGATAGAACAAATCTGGTTGCGCAATCTCGATATCAATTTTTGAAATAATAATAATAATAATAATATCCTTTATTTCCACAAATCATTGTTACAACGACAAAGAAACGCCACTACAGAATAAATAAAAAAGAGTTTAAATTTGCATTCATTTAAAATCATTTCATTTGTTAAAAACAATTAAAATAAAACAAAAATACAGGTGGTGATAAAATCATTAACAGACATCACAATTAAAATATCTAGTAATAGTTGAACAGATTATGATCAATTATTAAGAAATTTAGTTAAATAGTTAAAAACAGTTAAAATGATACAAAAATACAGGTGGTGATAAAATCATTAACAGACATCACAATTAAAATATGTAGTAACTGTTTAACAGTCTATGATCAATAATTAAAATTAAAAGAGTAAAAACACTTATCCTGCAAGAACTGTATCACAGCCCTTCGACATTTATCCTTGTTCTCTATTTCACACAAGGTAGGTGGCAAGGATTTACAAGCCTTGGCAGCACGGTAATAAGGTCCTCTCTCAAAGAACGTTGAATTATGAGAAGGAATACTAAGATCACTCCTGCCTCTGGTGACAATTGTCATTGAGTTGGAATAAAAATCGGAGTTTACAGTGAAACAATGGGGATTTTTCTTCACAAACATTACTAAGGCCAAGAAATATAGACTAGGGACAGTTAAAAAGCCTAGGCTATTAAAATAGGGTTTACAAGAAGCTCGAAGATGCACTTTAAGTATGCATCTGATAATACGCTTTTGGGTTCTAAAGATATTAATTGCATGAGTAGAAGAACCCCAAAACAGAATCCCATAACTTATAAGAGACTGAACACAAGCAAAATAGAAACTGCGTATACTGTCTACAAAAAGTGCATCTCTCAATCTTCGCAACAATGCACATGTACTGTTCAGTTTAGACTGCAGTGAGTTTATTCTGAAAGTAAATCATGGCTAACTTAATTCGTTTTAGAGATACATCGTGTTTTTCAAATTTTGTTAATTTGGCCACGCACTTGTAACTCACTGGATATTAGATATAGAAAAAAACGTAGATAAAAGGTTTATTAGTATATTTTTTAAATTAACTTTTATTTTTGAGTTAGAACAAAAAGCTGTTTTTTTTAAATAGAACACCCTGTATATTTTATGACTAATAAAAAGGTTACCTTAAAAGATGTATAAAGATACCACATTCGATATAGGTATTTAATTTGTCATAGTTTAGGAAATACAAGGTGTCCGGAAAGCTAAAGTCAAAAATGATAGGGGTGATAGAGTGAGCCAAAATATTATTAAGACTTCATATAAAAAAGTTCAACGCGCTTCGTTAGGGAGATATTGACCCTTAAAGTTGTTATAGAAAAAAAAATATTTTAATTATAATTTTGGAACTGTTGCGACAGTACCAATGATATTTGGGCAAGTAAATAACCTTATACTAATGCTTTTTTATAGGTAAACGGCTCTGTTTAGTATGCCGGAATTTCACAGGGTAAGACGATTTTTTCCATTTATTATAAGCGTTTTTAACACAGGTGACAAAGTTTACATTTTGCTTTGACCGTTAAATTCCTTCATCACTTTTGTGCAAAAAGGTATTCTTTATTCGGATCGATATCTTGGACCGTTTTTCATAAAATCACATTTTAAATCTAGAGAACCAGTATTTTCTATATAATAAAAATTTCCGGTTTGTTGGGAAAATTATTAAAATATGGTAAAATTATAAAAAAGCAGTTTTTATCTGTCTTATAAATTTAAAGAAGATTTTTAATAATTGTACCATATTTTAATAAATTTCTCAAAAAATTGAAATTTTTATTACTTATAAAATGTTTGGATTTAAAAATGTGATTTTATTGAAAACGGTCCAAAATATCGATTTAAATAAAATATACTTTTTTTGTAGAAAAAGATGAAGGAATGGACAAAGTAAAATGTTAAATTTATTACCTGTGTCAAAAATGCATACATAAAATGAAAAAACTTGTGTCACCCTGTATATTCCCTGACTTAACAGCCATTTACCTATGGAAAGAAGCATCAGTATAAGAATATTTAGTTGCCCAAATATCCTCAAACAGCAAAAACTTTCCACTGGGCAATCCCCCATATAAGTAAAGCACGGTTCACGCGATGCTTTATGTCCGCTCCACAGCTTAACCATTGTTTGGTAGTGTATCCCAGCTCTGCAACAAGGTCAAGAAATAGTGGCGACGCATGCTTTACTTATATGGGGATTGCTCAATGGAAAGTTTTTGTTGTTTGGGTCATTGATACTGTGGTAACAGTTTTAAAGTAATATATAAAATTAGTTTTTTAGTCTAACTTTAAAAGTCAATATCTCCCTAAGGAAGCGCGATAGAACTTTTTATATTAATAATATTAACATTATTTTGGGTCACTCTATCACCCCTATCATTTTGACCTCACCTTTTCGGACACCCTGTATAGTCAGTCATCGTTGTCATCCAACATCTGGCCAGGTATTTCGGTATGCATAGGTACTTCGTTCTTATTAACCTTGTACTCGAAAGTAGAACATTGAACGCGTTGTAACGAAAATATTAATTTTAAGAAAAAAGTTTAAACAAAAGTTGTAGATAATTTATCGGTTAAAAATTTTATTATAAGCAATTTATTACTTAAACAAGTATGAGAAGAGGTATCGGTAAAAATGTCAATAAACAAACAGTAATAATCTTGTAAATCGTGAACGATAAGTGATACTAAAAAAATTATAAAACAAAAAAAGGTAGAAAATTTAATTATCTATAATAAAGGTCCTTATAATTGTGGGCTTCAAGTGCATAGTTACGGAGATACAGGCCCAAATAATTTTTCGCAAAATGGCGGCCCTTTTGTTCGCATAATTTGTAAGTATTTTGTGTCTTTAGGTTCATTACGTCATGCTGCACCTATCTGTAAGAAAATAACTCCCGCCGAATTATGCATTATGGTCTTGGCTATCTAGTTATCTATCTGATCGACGTATATCAGTTATTGTGGACGGCAATTCTTCAAGCTTTCAAGTAAATGCTGGAGTGCCTCAGGGCTCAGTTCTGGCACCAACATTGTTTCTTCTTTACATCAACGACCTTTTCTCGTCCACAACTAATTCCATTCATAGTTTCGCCGACGATAGTACCCTTCACTCCAGTTTTCAGGTTCCTAAACCCATCACTAAACCTGACTTGGAAAACAAACGCAGAGCGATGCTGATATCTCTTTCGCAGGATCTTAATTTAATATTGGATTGGGGCGCCAAAATCTCGTTCATTTTAATGCATCCAAAACACAATCATGTTTCTTGAGGATATGTTCTGTAGTTTGGCGGATTCATTTAATAGATAGTATTTATTTGGGAACATCGCCAAAAAAATTAACAGTACTAAAAACCAAAAAATTTAAAACAAGTAAACAGATAATTAAAAATCGACGCTGGTGGAAATCTGCCACTGTTGTCAAGATAATGAATAAGTAATAAAACTTACTATTATTTAGGCTTTTTTTTTAATTGTGAATTTTAAAGCCTAAATAATAGTAAGTTTTTATTTTATTACTTTTATTACATTTATCTTGACAACGGTGGCAGATTTGCCACCGAAACGTCGATTTTCAATTATCTGTTTACTTGTTTAACATTTGTTTGGTTTTTTAGTACTTTTAATTTTATTTTGACGTGTACCCAAATAAATACCATCTATTATCATGTTTCATGTCGCGAAAAAGTCATCAAATACTCATCCTCTACTTATGAGCGGCCAAATTTTACGGAGCAAAGACACCTTCAATCTTGTGGGCGTCACATTTGAAAGTAACCTTAACTGGCACAAACACATTGTATCTATAGCCACGGCAGCTTCAAAAGAGCTTGGATTTCTCTTTTAAGCCAAAAAGTATTTTTCTCCTTTAATTTATACATTTTATATGTGTACCAAATCCGACCTCCCTTGGAATATTGTTCTCATATCTGGGGCATGGCGTCCTCACAACCCTAAGCATTCTTGATTCCATCCAAAGAAGAACTATTTGTCTCATTAATGATCCCTCACTTACAGAAAAGCTTCCCTCTTGCCCATCGTTGGGTTGTGGTAAATTTATCGCTTTTTTATAGGTACTTTCATGGCTTCTGCTATGAAGAATTGTCCAGAATAGTTCCTCCACTCACGGTTCCCCACCAGAGAAGCTCGTGGTGCCGCGCGTATGCATCCTTATACGGTCCAACTAGACAGGCCCCAAACTTCTGGAATGTGAAACCGGCTGCCTGCGGGGTTCTTTCTTCCCCTCCCAAATCTTTTAAGTATTTAAGTCCAGTGTCAACAAACTCCCTCTTACCTCGCTTAAGACACCCACGGTACGTTAGTATTTAGGCTTTTAGCCTTCGTGGATTGTCCAAAGGTAAAAAAGAGTAACTTGCTCCTGAATACCTGTACTATCAGGACTTTCAGTATATTTTATATATTTTTTAATTATTGCTTATTTGGCAATCGCCTCTAAAAAAAAAAAATAATGACTGTTAACTTACCCGACGGTAACGTCGAAAATATTGCTGCCGACGGACGACGAGACGGCCATGTCTCCAAAGCCCTTCCGCGCCACGATGACGGAGGTGATCAGGTCGGGGATGGAGGTGCCCGCAGCCAGAAACGTCAATCCCATGACTTCCGGCGGGATGCCCACCGTGTCTCCTCGCCCTGTTGGCCCACCACACCATCAAGTACGAGTAGGCTGCGATCCACATTATACTACCCAGGAATGTCACGGGAAGAACTTTTTACCTTGTTAAAGAAATAAAAAAAAATATGTTACAAATTATGGATAAAACTTAACATTGCTGTTCTTAGAGAGAGAAAAACATACTGTTATTACCTTTCTTTTGTAACGGAAGCTGTTTGCATGGCAAAACAGCCTCTAGTAGGTATATGCTCTTAGGTCTAATAAAGATAAATTATTTACAATGTTACCTCTTGCACCTCGAGTATCTGGCAAGGTTAACCAGAGCGGGAAGACTATGGGGGCCAAGAGCACGTACGTGATGCGTTTTCGATTGGTGTCCGGCCAGCTCATATCCATGGCCTCCGCCTGTGGGTCGTCGTTGTCGCCATCGCCAACCTGCAGACACACCACTGCTTGTGAGCTCAAAGACTTACGTGAACTGCGCGCGCGCACCGCAGACATACGTCTCTAGAATCAGAAAAATGGGTGGAGCTTAGTTTATGGTTGGTTAGTGGAGTCATTTGGATGGTTATAGCAATGAAGACACACATACTGAAAAAGAAATCGCACTTTTGTACCGAAGCTGAGGCTCTGTGTGCTGAAGAGGTTTTGACAGATGACGCGCTAATTGTCTATAGCGAATTCCATTGAAAACTAATTTGGCTTTTGATCGACAATGATAACTATTTTCGCTTTAGTGCCAAACTAGTTTTTAATAGTTCTTGCTGTAGGAGTGCTTACAGCCGGCTGTCCATAAGAGCGGTTTTCGCTCGCGGATGATAATTCAGCGTTGTGATTGGTTAACGCAAATTTAAAATGCTTTTCCCGCCAATCACAACCATGGACAGCCGGCTTAAGAGTTCTTTTTCAGTGTGTTTATAATTCTTGATTACAATTGGAATAAATGTTTGTGTTGGTAATGGTTTAAAGCTGGCTTAGGTAATTTACTATAATAGAAAGGCTGTCAATGTGAATGTGACCGTCATTTGGTCATGCTAGGAAGAAAAGCAACAAATAATGTGTGGTCGTATAGTACATTTACAACATGTCGTATGTGTTTACGAAAATTGCATTTTTACATTCTACTTGCAGTGTGAAATAAGTTAGGTGCCTTAACTTTTGCTCCTAACTAATCGTTTTGTATGTAGACAAATCTATAGGTCTACATGATTTTTCAGATCGGTGCACACAAACCACATATATATATTGCCAATGCCGTGTCACTGTTTTGACGCCAGTGTGGAGTGTCGGTTGTGTAGCAGGCGTACTTGCGCAGTTCGCAAAACTTAATTTGTAAATATTTACTATGCAGCACCGGCTTTAAAATTATGACGCATTATATAAATTAATTAGGGATTTCAATTCAACCAATTTATCATAAATGCCACAAAACAACCCAAAACCAGAAAGAGTTATCAAAACATTATAAGACACTAAAAAAAAACAAATAAACTAAAAATATTTCAAGAGGAACACTAACCAGAACACACGCCGAACGCCACCCGAACTACGGCTCTGATCAAATATGGCCGACAGTCTTAGTTTGTTTACATTGGTTACCACGACAACCAATAAATGTTTGATATTGCGCAACCGCGACCCTACATTAGATTTGCCCATACTGGGGTCATTTTATGATTTGGAGGCGACACACAGTGTTTATACAGGGTGAGTCGATAGGAACGCACCAAACTCCAGGAGTGTATTGTACACGTAAAAATAATTTTTAAAAATCCATATATTTTTATTCGATTCTCATTTGTTTTCAAAATATCGCGTAAATAAGATGTTATAAAGTCTACCGCTTTTTATCACAAATGACAAGTACCGGTTGTTTGGTCCGTTTTGTTGTTCAGACATTTGTCAGTTTCAGTGTGTTTGACGCGTTCATTTTCGAGTTTGTACGAATAAAGTCGAAGTTAAAGTACTCCATTCTAGTACACTACATAAAGTGTTAAAAAATGTAACTTTTTTCACACTTTGAATTAGTGTTTGCTTTTTTCACACTTTAAATTAGTGTTTTGTTTTAATGCCTACTACAATAAACTTCAATATCAATTTATGCAATGTAGCAGTAAACGCGACATCAACTGAAGCAAACGGTCAAGTTACCTTTGATTTCGCCATTATTTCTTTTAGTTCATGTGTCACTAGTTTTAAAATTTGACAGTTTGCAAATTAATTTAATAGAAATTATTGAAAATTAATAGTAATAATGAATTTGGATGACTAAAAAAATTAAAAAGAAATGTATACTGTTTTAATATTATTTCTACAAAGAGTAAGTACATACAATTTTCTAAAATGAAATAATAAATGCATAGTTATGAAGAGGATAATTATTGTCTTTTACAAAATAGGGAGGCTATGATTTTTGTCGCAATATAATGGCTGTGCTGCAAAAATTAAAATTAATAAGTTTAGATAAATAAAACATGTATAAAATGGTATTTTGGGAAATTTTTATACGGTCGTGGAAAAAATATAGTATGTAACACATGCATAAAGTGTCTTTTTTACTCATGGGATTGCCGCACTCGCCTAACGGTTCGTGTTTTTAAACTTCACATTTGTAAAAAAGTATCACTTTTTGCACTTGTTACATAAATTACTATTCTTTAAGTAAAAAAATAAATGTAGCTTTCTCTTAAAATATATTAAACTTTAAAGATGATATTAGAGACATTTTGCACCTCTTAAAATAACAGACGTTTTTTGGCCTCCTTATGGTTATCGTTATTAAACATAACGATTATGGCAGCAGTTTAAGACAGAGATTTTGCAGCCTCTTTTAAGAAATTTATCTTGCGTCTGCGCTTTTGACACATAACCTTATTTTTGCCTGTGGTTCACTGATTTTAAAGTTAACGAAAAATCAGTATTTACTTTTATTCTTCATAAGATATAAATTGATATTTAAATATATGCAAACACTTATGTTGATTTCGTTTTTTAAAGTAGATGCAAACAATACAGTATAAACAAAACACAAAAACTAAGGTTAAGTTTGGTAGTAGAATAAAAAGCAGGTGTGCCGGATTGTAACATCTAAATTAATTACTGATTTAGAATATCCGTAAAAGTGCAAGTCCGTTTGAATTTCTTAACACTATTTGATTTTTATTACTGCTATAGATTTTTCGCTAATTAGAGCCTAGGTATAAATGATATTTTAATTAATACGGCATTAAAATTTTAACCTTTTAAATAATTGATATTAAAATTTCTACAATCCGGCAACCACGCAGTTTAACAATAACGATAACGATAACAATAAGCTCTTCGGTATTCATCCGTAATTAAAGGAGTCCGGTATGGTTAATAACGATAACGGATCATGTTTGCGTTACTGCGCAGTCTCAGAATAACGTTAACCACAACGGAATTACAAAATAAGGGGTGCAAAATGTCTCTATTAAATAAAAGCCTAATCATTAATGGTAATACATGCTGTTTCTTATAGACAGACATAATATCTTTATAGACTATTTTGATCCTTTGTGACATTTTATAGCTAATAAAACGTTTTATACGTAGAAACGTGCCTCTGGATAAGCTTTAGACTGTCTTGACGTCACACCCCTTGACGTGGTTGATTGAAGGTTGGATATTTAAGCTTAAGTTTTTGGTAATAATTTATATTGTGTATAATTTAAATTTAATTTACCTTTAATTTATATTGTATTCCTCCGCATTTGGTACTTAAATAACGTATGTCCTAAAAGTTTTGGCACACAATATTTATCGGTTTTTTTTTAATGAAAAAATTTATTTAAACACTAACTAGTTATCATAAATTACAACTCAATACTTAACTAAACTATACTATCGAATAATGTGGAGTGGCCCATTCTGCTCTACCAGACGCAAATTTCTTCGAATGTCTCTCATGAGGTCCTGGACGGAATTCAGTTCAATTTCTCTTAATTTCTCGTAAATTAGCCGTCTTAATTGTTCCTCATCTTGTGCTTCCCAGCCTTCATGATATACCTTTCTAGACAGTACAGCCCAAAAATCCTCTATTGGGCGAGTCCGCGGCAAGTTTGGAGTATTATCGTTTTTGGGAACAAAAGGTATGTGGTGTTGTCGAAGCCAGTTTTGGGTATCTCTTGAGTAATGGAATGATGCTAAGTCTGGCCAAAACATGATATCGTCATTAGCATGATGTTCGCGGACAAACTGAAGCAATTTGGAAAGGCAGTTATCAATATAGCTCTGACTATTCAAAGCTTCACCCCTCACTCTTAGCAAGTACTTGCGCAAGTAAATACATAGAGATAAATATTTTTTTAGTTACTTGCTTTAGTCACTTGCTTAAGGTATTTGACACGTGTAGAGCTGGCATTGAACATAAAAGTTGGATTTTAGTAAATATAGAATAACTTTCTATCATATGATATACATTTTGTATTTGCTATACTATATTTTAATATATAGCTGTATGAAGTACATTTTTTTAAGCAAATAAACATACTTTTTATTGATTTTATATAAAATTTTGTACATTTGTACAGAGTGTCTTTAAAAGGTGTGGAAAAAATACTACCAGAAATTCCTTAGGCTAAAATATGACGATTTAACCTAAATCCAAAAGAGAATAATTTCGAAAATATTTCAATAAACATTTTTGGTAATAATCGCTGTAATATTACAATATTCGGTAAGGGGTTCTTTTGTAAGGTAAGAAATTAAAATATGCTCTTAATTTTATTAAAAATTTCAGAAGCTACGACCTGCACTATTTTGCACACATTTAAAACAAAATAACTTTTTCAGTCCGCATTTAACTTTTCGATAAAAATGTTTTTTTCTAAAAAACGTAAAAACAAAGAAAGTGCGTATATATTATTAAATAAAGATAATTGTGTAGCATCAATTTCAGTTAATTTAAATAACACTTGGTTGCCTTTGCTAGATACTGAAGTATCTTCAGGAAGACTAAAAATTAACTAACTATTCACCTTTTTTGTAATATAAACAATAAATACACCAGCAACCAGTTATCCATGTCACTATGACACTATAACCAAACAAACATTTAATTTCAAAGACATTTCAGAATCTCCTAAAAAAATATAAAAATTTTAAAATTTAAAACCTAAATTTTTATTTTTTCTTATTTGTTTTCAATTTATCTTGACAACGGTGGCAGATTTGCCACCGAAACGTCGATTTTAAAGTATCTTTTTACTTGTTTTAATATTTTTTTTTAGTACTTTTAATTTCATTTTTGGCGAGTACCCAACTAATTACCATCCATTTGGTAATATATTCTCAAACAAGAACAAATTATCCCAAACCAACTAAAATTGGGGTTTACCGATGTCACAATTCCCATTACATTATTCCATGGCCGTTATTCACTGGCTATTAGCATTCTAAATATAATCCAATCTCACACCTCTGCCGTCCAATAGAATCAATGTGCGTAAATTTATTGTTAACACACCCCTTTTATTAAGGAAACTGGCCTCATGATAATTAATTCAATTTGAATGATGGTTAAATGATCCGTTTTGACATGTCCGGTCATTAATAAAAATTGATATGTTTAAGAACTTTGGAATTACATATACGAGTAGTAAAGGAAATAAAGCATTTCATCTGGGAATTTTTGGTTTTGAATGGGTCGTCTTAAAAAAGTGATTCTAAGCAAAAATGTTCTTTATAGTTTTTTCTGCAAAACTAATACTTTTCAAGTTATTTAAAATTAAAAAAAAAAAATTTCAACAAAGAAAATCGACGCTTTTAATGGGGTTTCGGCGAATATCTCGAAAATTATGTATTTTATTAAAAAACTGTAGAAAGCAAAATTGTGGCTTTTAAAAAGACAAATAATAGCTATTTATGTATCAAGGGTGTACACTAGGACTATAATGCCCTGAAGGTCGAAATAGATTTGACCTGAAGGCCTGATGTGGCATTATAGTCCAGTAAAGCCCGTGGTGCATACAATGCTTTATGTTTTACCCAAAAGAGTTTTTCCATGACTAATACATTATTTATTCGCAATATAAAAATAAGTTGCACCTGTACCTGTTATACGTAAGTAGATAATGACTGGTGTTAAGTTTGACTTTGATGTTTCTATCAGTTAGTCAGTTGGCATTTTTTATTTAACGATTTTCTCAAAATGGAAGAAATTCCACAAAATATAAGAGAAAAGGCCATAAAAGCGACCGAAAATCTTTTGCCAGTTAAATCAAGGCAATAGTATGATCGGGAGTATGGCATATTTGGTATTTGAAAGATGCGAACGCAATTCTTCAAATAACCGAAACAGTTTTAATGGTATATTTTCAGGAACTGGTAAGTTATTCATTTTATTTTAATACATATGTTTGTATAAACTTGATCTTTATTGTGAGAGAAATAAAATTGGATAAGCAATAAAATTTCCATATTAGCGCATTAGGGCATTATAAGCGGGCATTATCATAATGCCCGCTTATAATGCCCTAGGTGTGATAGCAGGTATTATTGCTACCATAACATATTCCGTTTCTAAGGTATTACAGATCAATAATAGATGGGTTAAACATAAAATTGTTTTATCCAACACTTACATATAATATCTACATAATTGATTAGATTTTGAGGATATAAGTCACTAGTGAGCTAAAGTACCCTTTAGCTCACTAGTGAATTATAGACAATACAAAATTTTGTTGCTGGTGTTGACAATGACAAGTAACAAATAATGGATGACGTTTTCAAATTATTTTCGATATTAAAAACGATTTATACGAAAGTGTTGGATAAAATTTTGTATTAGACACGTGAGTTATTACATATAAGTCACTTAAGAAAATTACCTCTCTCGCCCTTCGGGCTCGAGGAGTTAAACTTTTCTTGCGTGACTTATATGTAATATAACTCACTTATCTAATAAATAACTATTATTTTACGACCAATACGAATCAAGATACGGCTTGTAATTTGTTAGCTTTTTTTCTTAAATGTAAAATTTGATAGGTTTAAAGTGAAATAACTTAAAAATCCTGCATTTTTTGAGGAAAACTTATAAAATATTTTTTAAAGTACCTAATCAGACCTATCTTTTCTTTTTTTTTTAAAGAAGCTTTTATCATGAAATGATAAAAGATTAGGTAAGTTATAATAAAAATAAGGTAAGTATCTAATTCCTTCTACGAATAAATTAATAAGAAAAACCCCCAACAACCCCACAAATTAAAAATGACTTTTACTCTTTTGCAATTCTCAAGTTTAAATTCCTAGTTAGAGAAAAAATTAAGCTTAAGGTAACGATTATTTATAACTTTATATTTTTCACCATTTTTTTTAAATAACTGCGAAAATACTAAGATAAGAAAAAAATCATAATATTTGTAAAAGTTTAAAATTGCAGCTTCTTAACCAACTAAAATTTTTCTGTGTGTAGATTTTCTTTACAATAATTATTTGGCAGGATGTAGTCATTTACAACCTTTATTTACGAACGAGCATCACCTTTTCAAGCCTTTTAAAAATAAAGAAGATACATATAAAAACCAATCAATGTTTCTTCGAGAAATTCCAATGGGCCACTTCGGCGCATAATATTCTACACAATTTTTTTTAAATTTTAATAAACTTTATTAAAGTCTAATTAACACATGCATAAAGGGATTCGTAAATGAGTGAAGGTCAGCTTTAATTAGGGGTTAGTTAGAGGTTGTTTTTATTGATTTATTCGTAAAAAAAATTAGGGTAATTTCTAGAAACCTGCGGCAACTCCGATTTTGACGAAATTTGGTATACGGGGGTTTTTGGGGCGCTGATCACGAATATGAAGAGAGAATTTTTTGGCGGAAACGTTTCGTTCTTGAGATATTCATCATCAGACTTGAAATTTAAACTAATCCTATTTACAATATTCCTCCTCTTTTTTGCACACAATTCTTGATTTAAAGCTAAAGTGGCACACAATATTTGATTTTCACCTTTTAAAACCCCGGTTTTTTACGCATTTTACATTATTTTTGCATTAAATTGCATAGCTATACTTTGAATCATTTCAATCCCAGTGTGCCATGAAGCCCTATATGTATGTATGGTTGCCGCGTTATCAAAAAAAAGCCACGCAATTTAATTCAAAAATAATGTAAAAATCGTAGAAAAACGGGGTTTTAAAAGGTGAAAATTAAATATTGTGTGACAGTTTAGCTTTAAATCAAGAATTGTGTGCAAAAAGAAGGGGGAATATAATGAAAATAAGCTTAGTTCAAATTTGAACTTTGATGATGAACATCTCGAGAACGAAACGTTTCTGCCAAAAATCTTTTCTTCTTTTAGATTTATGATCAGCGCCCCAAAAACCCCTTATACCAAATTTCATTAAAATCGGAGTTGCCGCAGGTTTCTAGAAAATTACCAAAATTAGTTACTGACCTTATTTTTATCATAACTCACTTAATTTTTATGCTAGTGACTTTAATGTTTTTTTTTTTTTTTTTAAGAAAAGTCTGATTATGTACTTTAAAAAGATTTAATAAATTTTCCAGTTATTTGACTTTGATTCTATTAAATTTTCCCTTTGACGAAAAAAGCTAACAATTAGTAATGAATTTCACTGTAAAACAAAAGCTTTTAGGTTCTCTTGCATCTAGTAATCAACCATTATTCTTTAATTCATAACCATTCCTCCATCATTAATACTTTCTTGGCATTGCCTGACATGGCATCGGCATAAAGCCTTTTGATCCTTTATGAAATTTCGTTGCCAATGACATATTTTATTCTCGGAAATATGCCTTTATACTTAGCTTTAGACCGTGTTCCATTTACGTCACTCACCTCCGTTACACAGATGCCTGGAGATAATCCTTTTTGACGTTTAGGGTCGGCAAATAGGATCCTTTACGGCATGAATAACTGAAATTACTTAATGTGCCTTCAGTTTCTGGATGTGAGTTTTAAATGTTTAAAATGTTGTTTAATACGGGCCCATCCATTTTGATTGGGAATAATAGTGCCTGAGCCAGCAAGGAATTGAACATATAATAAAAACCCTTTTAAAACCTATCTAGGAAGTAGTCCCTGAGCCAGTAATGAAATTAACTTCATGAAAATAACACTTTTCAAACCTTTTTAGGGGTTCTTTTGACGAGTCTACCACGAATATTCATACCGCTATACAGGGTGATTCAAAAATCGATCACAAAACTTAAGGTGGTGATTCTACTTGGAAAAATAAAGGTAGAGCTTTATATATTTTTTTTTCAAAATGTCATTTGTTTTCGAGTTACAAGCCGTCAAAATTCAATTTTATTTTGGTTTTTGGCCATATTGCATTTATTTTTTAACCAATCCAGTTGATATTTGACACACAAATCAAGCTTTGCAGGTTCTAAAATTTTAAGCACAAATGTAAATAAAATTTGGGTTTTAGGTAAAGTGCCCTCTGGCGGTAATTAAAAAAAAGTACTTTTGTCTTAAAATTTTTAGAATCTGCAAAGCTCGATTTGTGTGTCAAATATCAACTGAATTGGTTAAAAAATAAATGCAATATGGCAAAAAACCAAAATAAAAATTGAACTTTGACGGCTTGTAACTCGAAAACGAATGACATTTAAAAAAAAATTATATGAAGATCTACCCTTATTTTGTCAAGTAGAATCACCCCTTAAGTTTCATGATCGTTTTTGAATCACCCTGTAAATGGAAGCAGAAATTTAAACCAGCCTGTCAATATCAAATTTTTTGGTGTCGGACTGGGCAAACGCGTCACTTTTTTGTCGGACAAGTTTATCACAATGTTTCACATGCAATTTTTAAATATTATGCCAAAAATCATAACCTTTACAGTAAAAAACCAACCAGGCACATTGACATGTTGTGGGTATCGGATTGGGTTTCCCAACTGTAACCCTACGATTTTTGGCACAATGTTTAAAAATTGCATGTAGACTTGTTGGTATCCAGTTGGCCTTGACAACAAAATGCGGCGTCACAGCCAACTATCCCGTAGCTACCCGTACTTTAATGCCTTGTTAGAATAGATAAATATTCAATCGTTAATATTTTGAAAACTATAAATTTTTGAAATAGACATCCTCATACAGACTTACCCTTATGTTTATTGCCTAAGGGATAAAGTAATAAAAGATTGGGGTAAAAAATTGACTTTTAAGGTTTTTGTCGTTATAATTTTTAACGTTAACCACCCTGTATTTATTAATTTTATAAATATCGATACAGTCTACCAAAAAGTCCTTTCTTACAAAACCCAACCCCAACTCATATTAAAGACTCTTGTTAAGTAGAAATTGATGGTTATGTAATGGCTTGCAAACGTTATTTTTGACATAAAATTTAATATAAGAAAAAAACGGTTGAACTTAGTGTTACAACCAATTCTAAAATTTTCAAAATGTCAAATCCAAATTTGATAAGTGAAGTTTAACCAATTGTTTAAATGTCAATTTGAAATTTCAGAATTGGTTGTAAATGTGGTATTAGGTATAGAACATTATACATAATTTATGTTTAGAATTTTACGCAGAATTTAAAAACTAAATTATATATAGGGTGTTCCATTTAAAATAGGGAAGTTTACATTAACTTCCGGTATAACTGGCAGTGATAGAGCTGTCAAAATATTTTGAGTTGTATGTCCCCAACTGACTTTATATTGTTACGAAATTTTTAAAAATTTTCAAAGCATACTTTTAAGAAATCGATTGCGGCAGTTCCCGGTAGGACACCCTGTATATGTATAAGGTTTTCCATTAAAGAAAAAATCCCCTCCATTTTTTTGAGTTTTTAATGTTCTAGTTTCTATTTTTATGCTCAAAAGATAATAAATGAAAAGTTTAAAACTTTTATACAGCACGTTTTTTTTCTATTCTTCTTGGTTATAGTTAAAGTAGGTGGCAAAAGAAAACCTGACAGACCCCGGCCCTAGAACCAAAGCGGTCCCAACTTGTCAAGTAAACCAAAAATATTTTTTATGGAATTCACAATATGATAAATATTTGAATTGTAAGGTGCTGTGCAGTGCATACTTACCCTAAGTTAATAAGCTTAATGAAAATTACTTGCCAAACTTCCAAAATTAAAAGCAGTCCATAAACTTTTTACTAAAGATAATAGTTTTTTATTTTGTAATACGTTAGAAACGTGTGCAGTGACCAGCAGTTTTTACAGTCCAGCGATTTAGAAAATGGTAGCTTGGTTTGTGTCACGAACATGTAAAAATCCAACATAAGTCCCAACGGTGTAGCTGTGCACAAATGTCTAAATTTAATGTTTTTAGGAAGCTTAATCCATTTTTTTAACTAGACTGATGAAATATTATCTAAATGTGTGCCATAGCGTAAATTTTACTGCAGACACTCTTTGTTCTACTCTAGTTAATCTGCATATTCTTGTTTAATTTAGTTTAGTTTAGCAAAAGTTTACATGACACTGTAACTTTATATTTTGGATTATTATTAAAAAAACAGGCAAGTAATCACGACATGCATTAAATTGTACATTACAAACCGAGGTGGAAAGTGTTTCATTACTGTTAAGAGAAACAGAAGGTTTAACGAGGCGCGGAGCGGCACCACATATTAACTAACTGCCTTTTCATGTTAGCGAAAGACGGAAGACGGGCGGCAACCAACGCTATCGACTTCATTTCAACTTCAAAAAGCTTTATTGTTCTAAGTATAATACAATTCTCTTGAACAAAGCATCTTAAAACTAAAAAAAAGTTTTTTATTGTCAGGTCGCGCTAGTAAAAATAATAAATATGTCAAAAATAGTTGCCATTCTTCTCCCTTTCACACCACTTCCAATAGCTATTTATGTATCAAGGGCGTTACTAGGACTATAATGCCCTGAAGGTCGAAAATAGCCCTCGGGCTATTTCGACCTGATGGGCATCATAGTCCAGTAAAGCTCGTGGTGCATACAATGCTTTATGTTTTACCCAAAAGAGTTTTTCAATGACTAATTAAATTATTTATTCGCAATATAAAAAATAAGTTGCACCTGTACCTGTATACGTAAGTAGATAATGACTGGTGTTAAGTTTGACTTTGATGTTTCTATCAGTTAGTCAGTTGGCATTTTTATTTAACGATTTGCTCAAAATGGAAGAAATTCCACAAAATATAAGAGAAAAGGCCATAAAAGCGACCAAAAATCTTTTGCCAGTTAAATCAAGGCAACAGTATGATCGGTAGTATGGCATATTTGGTATTTGGAAAGATGCGAACGCAATTCTTCAAATAACCGAAACCGTTTAATGGCATATTTTAAGGAACTGGTAAGTTATTGATTTTATTTTAATACATAGGTTTGTATAAACTTGATCTTTATTGTAAGAGAAATAAAATTGGATAAGCAATAAAATTTCCCTATTAGCGCATTAGGGCATTATAAGCGGGCATTATCACAATGCCCGCTTACAATGCCCTAGGTGTGATAGCGTGTATTATTGCTACCATAACATATTCCGTTTCTAAGGTATTACAGATCAATAATAGATGGGTAAAACATAAAAATATTTATACACCGACAAATCGTTAAAACAACAAAACAAAACATACAACAAATTTAGAGGGAAACAGATAAGAGATAGACCAAGTTACAAATTAAACTAATATAAAATAATGTAAAATGTTCAACATTGATAATGAAAAAAATATAAAATTAAAATGAAAACCAAAAATAAATTAAAATAAACAAGCCTCACACAAACCGATCATTTAAAAATTCATTTTGCGAATAGAAGGCTTCAGCAATAAGCAAAAGTGTGGTCGAAGTGTATGGAGTTAAATGAAACCTTTCATACGCAGAGAACGGGGAAAGTCGGCAAACTCAAAGGCTTCGTATAATTTTTTATCTCTTTGTCCGTCAAAACCGGCTTAGTGTGTAAAGGCGCTTAGCGCCTTTACACACTAAGCAGTTTCTGCGTATGAAAGGTTTCATTTGACTCCATACACTTCTATAGCGTTATTACGTCGCCCGTGTTCCGTCTTTCGCTAATATGAAAAGGCAGTAAGGGTACATCGTTAAGCGGCCCAAAGACGATCAATATTATTGCGCATAATTTCATATTGTACAATACTATTGACCGTTTGTGGTTTATATTGAGAGCTTGTACAATATATTGTGTCAATCAAAAACAGTTTGATTTTTATTGTGCAATAGTGATTTATTGTGCCGTGTGTGGGTAATATTGCACAAATATTTCAGTTTTTAAATACGAAAGAGTACCTATTTGTTTTACAAAAGCAGTTACACAAATATGGGTTTAAAAGCAATAGAGAAGAAATAAAGGTTTTTTTCTATTTTCAAACATGTTTCAAGCAGCTACTTTTTTCTTATCCATGTTTTAACCAGTAGTTACAAAACAAAAACTAGTTATTGTGCAATATATTAAATGTAGTTATTGCGCAGAATATATTGTACTGTTTGGGGACGACTGAGCATTATTACTGTACAATATTTTGCCCAATAATATTGATCGTCTGTCTGCGATATACTCGTTGTTTCAGATTGAGTAAGGATTGGATTGAACGCCGTACGTCAATCCTGTTTTTCAAGCAAATTGAATTGAGTTCAGTCTGATCGGAGGTTATATTTGTACAATGTCACGGTTTTGAAAAAGGTTTGAAAAATGACAGTTAAATAAAACAGCTGATTAGTGTAGAAACAAAATATTGGAAAATAAAATAAGCTTAACCATTTGCTAACCATTTTATAAAAATTTCACAAAAGTAAGGTAAGAAGTTTGTTTTTATTTGTTTGCTTTCTTTCTTATGTAAACATTTTCTTTGTCAAAGTTTAAAGAATTTAGAACCGGATTATTTGCATTAAATTCACACAGATTAGGTTCAATGCGATCCTTCCAATCGGATTTTGCTTTGCTTTCTCTGCTGTTGGTCCCACTGCAAGATCAACCAGCTCTCCCCTTCCAGACCACGCTTTCCAGGGCTTCGTTCGTGGAAAATCTGGATGGTCGAGCTTTTCGCTCCCAGAAATTCCGGTTTGAATTATTCAAATATTTACTTTGGTTCGATACGAAAAATAATCGATTCAATGCATAAATTGTAGCTGTCAATCCAAGAAACTGCTACTGTTATTGTGCATAACCTTTACTGTCACTTGCTAACGCTTCCAGTAGAGGCGCCACCATCCCTCGGCCGTTACGAAAATACGTGCTCACCGCTAACATAAAAACATCAGGTTTTTAGGAATCTTCACTCACAGCGCTTAATTCCAGAAGAATGATGCTATCAATTTAGCGTAAGTCTTTCTCGATCCCCAAGGGCACAGAAAGGCCCGTGCAACTCCTTTAGCTGCCTACCCGGGACGCTATTTAGCCTCCTACGAAACGTGACCACACAACGTGAACATCGCGGAGAGACTGTTCCAATCGGATTCGATTTTACGATGTACCCTTAGTTATATACCTCGCGTAAAGGTGTTACAGGGATGTCTAAAATAGTCAGACAAGATGTCAAGTTGACAACCTTCGAATTTTTCACTGTTGTCAGGGTTACTTTTGCTTTTGGCCTACGGGAGAAAAAGTTAACTCTCTCTTCCGTGGGCCGAGAAGTAAGTCTGACCACAGATTGACATGTTTCCGTTACCGTTTGACGTTTCGTTTCAGATATGGCTTAAAAAGTCGTTTCGTTTTTAATTCTTCTGAATTATTTACTTTTGGATAAAGGTAAGTTGGGTTAAATTATCAAATTTTAGCTGTACAAGCAAACAACCAAACCTTGTTTATAAAAAGTGTTTTTCATAAAATTTTCCCATAAATAAGCCCTTACAATTTTTTACCGAAATCAGGAAACACCTTGAGTAGAAGAGCTATACCACTCATGAGCATAATAAGGGTAGTTTTCCATAAGAAATACATGGGGAAAATTTAAGGTTCGATCTGCATTTTTATATCCATCTCAACCCCTAACACAAAATTAGAATTTTTATGCCCTAAGTCACCACGTGCTAAATAGGGGTAGTAACCATCGATGACGTCATCACCTATAAATTAAAAAAGTCCGCGGAGCTGGGAGTCCGAACCCATGACACCCGGCCACATGCGTGAGAATCCAACGCCATATACCACTAGGCTATTGGAAGATATGAAAATTTAATGGCAAACGGGGTATAATTGGGACCAGACGTCATCACCTATAAATTAAAAAAGTCTCGCCGACGCTGGGAGTCGAACCCATGACACCAGGCCACCTGCGTGAGAATCCAACGCCATATACCACTAGGCTATTGGAAGATATGAAAATTAAGTGGCAAACGGGGATCTAATGAATCTTTATATAGTTTTTAACGTATATTTCGGTTTCTACTAGATCGATTTTAGTTGTTCTTTTGCTAATAATTTAATTTTTATAAATCTACAAATATTAATACTAAAATGTTTAATAATAATTATGTTATTTGAGTGTAAATAGGGCCTTAACAGTTTTTAACGTATATCTTGGCTTCTAGTGGTTTGATTTTAGTCATTCTTTTTGTCGTCCACCGGTGAAGCTTATTATCTCAAGATCTCCGACGTCATATTTAGGAATCTTGCACAACGCGTTATTTTAGGACGTGGCCAATCTGTAAAACGTCGTCTGTCATCTGTCAAATGTCACCTGTCACCTGTCATATGTCAAAAATCACGTGACTTACAAAATGGCCACCATGCGGGGATACTTGCGCGGGGTGTAAGCGGGGGCTTAAGCGCAGGTGTAGAGCTTTTCAAGGTCAAAGCATACGTCAACAATAACAAAGATAGCTGCGGTTAGATAATAAACGGTAAAAAACAGTGGTAACTAAATAAAAAGCAGTGTTTGTAGTAAAGCATTTATTATAAAATAAAAAATACATACATGGTTGTCATATTTCTAAATAATTCTTAGAATAATACCTTATAAAATAAATAGCAGTGTTTACAGTAAAGCAATTATTTTTAAATTAAAAAATACATTGTTGCCATATTGCTAAATAATTCTTAGAATAATGTATTATTACGGTTATTTAAACTCTTCTCACAGACCCTGTTAATGGTGAATATTTTACAAGTTTGTCATGAATAATTAAACAGTAAGCATTTGTGTTTGCAGGAAAGTTTTCTTTTGTTTCAATCTCTAACCTTACATCAATAATGCCAGAATTAAGGATTTCATTTTGTCTTGAACAATCAATTACAATTAAGGATGCATTGTTTTTAAATTTTTAGGAGTTAAAAGTGGTTCGTTTTCTTTTTCGTAGTAGCTTTCTTGAAATTCTGAGTACATTTCATAGAGAGTAGCTATTATACCTCTTGAAATTTCCAAATTTAAATTATCATATGGATAAAATTCAGAATTTAAATAAAGCTTTGCATTTGATACATCACAATGATCAAATAAGCTACAATTTTTCTTGTGGTTATCCTTTCGATCTGTTTGAAAACCTAAAATTATCCATCTTGGTCTTTCCACCTGCACAGAAGTTTTAATGGTCCATGTAAGGTGTTTTCCAATCGGTATTGAAGGATGTTCTGTGAGTTCCCAGCTTCTAAAACCGATATCCAATTCAGTTCCACTTCCAACAATCTGTAAAAGTTCTAGTCGCTCAGCATCGGATACTGTAATATGTGGTAGCCTCCAAACAATTTTATCAATAATAGCTTGTACATTTTCTCCATCGGTAGTGTTAATAACGGCATTTTTATCGGAAGAACTTCTTAACAATATTAGTTCATGCTTAACATTTATAAGTATCTTTTGAAAATCTTCAGCGAATCCTAGTAATGTCCTTAGTGGAACACAAACATTAAAAGTTCCGTTTGAGCCCATCCCGTCCCAGGTAAAATCATCTTCAATACTCCAACCAGCGTTTTTATATTTAATTAACTCATTACCATTGTAAGAGACATAACCTTTCATTGTTGCTGCTATTCCAGGATATCTAGTCGAATCAATAACTTTTCCGCCAATTTCAAGACGAATTTCTTCAAAGAGGTGTCCCACAAAGTTGTTTACAAGTTTAGCAGTGTCTGAAACTCTTCCATCGGACCCTTTTAAAAGTCGTCCTTCCAAATAAATATGACTTGCCCAAGGTAGGGTGTATATATCAGTTTGTTGCACCGGTATTCGAATTTCATCATTATTTTTGAAAGAGCTGGAGTACGGTAATGGCTATAGCCTTTCTATTTTTGTAATAGAGTTATCAGAGTTTTGCGAATCTGATACACGTTTTAAAATGCTCATTTCCAGAGTTCTTAGCAAGAACTCTGATAACTGGCTATTTAAGCTGAAAATATGACAAGGCACGGCCATTTACCCGCTACTCCAGCTCTTTTCAAAAACCAATGCGGATGAAATTCGGCTACCGGCGCGACGACAGACTGATACCCACGCCCCGGCCTTGGCAAGTCATCATTTATTTGAAGGAACCGACTTTAAAAGGGTCCGATGGAAGAGTTTCAGACACTGCTAAACTTGTAGGCAACTTTGTGGGACACCTCTTTGGAAGAAATTCGTCTGAAATTGGCGGAAAAGCTGACCCATTCGACCCAGATATCCTGGAATAGCGGCAACAATGAAAGGTTATGTCTGCTTGCAAATGGTAATGAGTTAATTAAATATAAAAACGCTGGTTGGAGTATTGGAAGATGATTTTACCTGGGACGGATGGGCTCAAACGGAACTTTTAATGTTTGAAGTTCCACTAAGGACGTTACTAGGATTCGGGTTGAAGATTTTCAAAAGATACTTATAAATGTTAGGCGTGAACTTAATATTGTTAAGAAGTTCTTCTTCCGATAAAAATGCCAGTTGGCTAACGCTACCGATGGAGACAAATGTCCACGCTATTATTGATAACATTGCTTGAGGCTACCACATATTACAGTATCTCATGCTGAGCGACTAGAACTTTGCAGATTGTTGGAGGTGGAACTGAATTGGATATCGGTTTTAGAGGCTGGGCTCACGGCCTTCAATACCGATTGGCAAGCAAAAAAAAAAAAAACAACCTTACATGGACCATTGGAACTTCTGTGCAGGCGGAAAGACCAAGAGGGATAACTTTAGGTTTTCAAACAGATCGAAAGGGATAGCCACAAGAAAACTGTAGCTTATTTGATCATTGTGATGTATCAAACCTGCAAAGCTTTATTTAAATTCTGAATTTTATCCATATGATAATTTAAATTTGGAAATTTCAAGAGGTGTACAATAGCTACTCTCTATGAAATGTGCTCAGAATTTCAAGAAAGCTACTACGAAAAGAAACGAACCGCTTTTAACTCCTAAGAATTTAAAAACAATGCGTCACTTAATTGTACTGATTGTTCAAGGCAAAACGAAACCTTGTGATTCTGGCATGATTGATGTAAGGTTAGAGATTGAAGCAAAAGAAAACTTTCCTGCAAAACGCAAATGCTTACTGTTTGGTGGGGCATGGACAGACATGTAAAACATTCGCCGTGTGACAGGGTCTGTGAGAAGAGTTTAGGTAACCGTGATAATACATTATTCTAAGAATTGGTTTGGCAATGTGGGCGGCAATGTATTTTTTAATTTAAAAATAATTGCTAACACTGTAAACACTGCTATTTATCTTATAAGGTATTATTCTAAGAGTTATTTATAAATATGACGGCCATGTATGATATTTCTTTATATTTTATGGCTCAAATGCTTTACTACAAGCACTGCTTTTTATTTAGTTACCACTGTTTTGCCGTTTGTTGTCTAACCGCAGCTATCTTTGTTATTGTTGACGTATGCTGTTGACTGGCTTCACTGCAAAGCCCCGCTTACGCCCCGCGCAAGTATCCTCGCATGGTGTGTTTCATTTTAGAAGTCACGTGACTTTTGACATATGACGGGTGACAGGGTGACATTTGACAGATGACAGACGACATGTTTTACAGATTGGCCACAGTCCTAAAATAACGCGTTGTGCAAGATTCCTAAATATGGCGTCGCGGAGATCTTTGAGATAATAAGCTTCATGATTGGTACTAATGGAGAAGAATGACTAAAATCAAACCAACTAGAAGCCAAGATATACGTTAAAAACTGTTATAATTCTATTTACACTCCTCAAATAACATGGTTATTATTAAACATTTTAGTATTAGTATTTGGGGTAAGAGTGATAACGAATTGAATTATTAGCAAAAGAACAACTAAAAATCGATCTAGTAGGCACCGAGATATACGATTCAAAACCTATGTGAAGACTCATTAGTATCCCCGTTTGCCTGGCTCTTAAGTTTCATATTCGCGCCAATAGCCTGGTGTGCATATGGCGCTGGATTCTCACGCAGGTGGCTCATGGTGTCATGGGTCTGACTCCCGGCGTCGGCGGACTTTTTAATTTATGGGTGATGACACGTCTGGTCCCAGTTACTTACCCTGTTTGCCGATAAACTTCGCTGGTCTTCCAGTAGCTCTAGTGGTATTCTGGCGTTGGATTCTCACGCAATGGCCGCGCTCGCTGGGGTTCGGACTCCCCGCATCCGCGGACTTCTTTTAATTGCCAGGTGATGACGTTTCGGGTCGATGGTTACTACCCCTATTTAGCACGTGGTGACTTTAGGGCATAAAAATTCTGGTTTTGTGTTAGGGGACGAAGATGGATGTCAGAAAAATGCAGATCAGAACTCTACCAATTTTCTCCCATGCATTTCTTGTGGGAGGCCACCCTTATTGCTAGCCTATGAGTGTTATAGCCTCTTCTACTCAAGGTGTTTCTGGTTTCGTAAAAATTGTAAGGGCTTATTTATGGGAAGGCTTTACGGAAAACACTTTTTATGAGCAAGGTATGGTAGTTTGTACTGTACAGCTAAAAAATTTATAATTTAACCCAACTTACCTTTATCCAAAAGTAAATAATTCAGAAGAATTAAAAACGAAACGATTTTTTAAGCCATATCTGAAAACGAAACGTCAGACGGCAACGGAAACGTGTCAATCTGTGGATTCAGACGTACTTTCGGCCCACGGTAAGAGCGGGAAGTTCTTTTTCTCCCGTGGCCAAAAGCAAAAGTAACCCTGACGGCGAGTGAAAAATTCGAAGGTTGTCAACTTGACATCTTGTCTGACTCTTTTAGACATCCCTCTGCAGCTACCTTACGCGAGGTACATAACTAAGGGTACTACATCGTGTACCGATCCGGTAGGCACAGTCTCTCCGCGATGTTCGAGTTGTGTGGTCAGGAGAACTCCCGGGTAGGCAGCTAAAGGAGTTGTTAACGGGCCTTTCTGTGCCCCGGGGATCGAGAGAGACTCGCGCTGAATTGACAGCATCATTCTTCTGGAATTAAGCGCTGTGAGTGAAGATTCCCAAAAACCTGACGTTTTTATGTTAGCGGTGAGCACGTATTTTCAGTCGGCAACGGCCGAGTGGATGGTGGCGCCTCACTGGAAGCGTTAGCAAGTGACAGTAAAGGTTATGCGCACATACAGTAGCAGTTTCCTTGGATTGACAGCTACAATTTATGCGTTGAATCGGTTATTTTTCGTATCGAACCAAAAGTAAATCTTTGAATGACCTCAAAGCCGGTGGGAGCAGCTTCGACCGTCCGGAACACCTCCACGAACGAAGCCCTGGAAAGCGAGGAGAGCGGTTGACCTGCAGTGGGACCAACAGCAGAGAAAGCAAAGCAAGAAATCCGATTGGAAGGATCGCATTGGACTCCAATCTGTGTGGATTTAATGCAAATAATCCGGTTCTAGATGGCACGAAGCTTTGACGAAGAAAATGTTTACGTAAGAAAGAGAGCAAACAGGCAAAACAATACTTCTTACCTTTACTTTTGTGAAATTTTGACAAAAATGGTTGGCAAATGGTTAAGCTTATTTTATTTTCCAGTATTTTGTTTCTACACTGATCAGCTGTTTTATTTAACTGTCATTTTTCAAACCTTTTTCAAAACCGTGACATTGTGCGAACATAACCCGATCAGACTGAACTCAATTCAATTTGGTATTTGAAAACTGGCGATTGACCCGTACGGCGTTCAATCCAATCCTTACTCAATCTGAAGCAGCGAGTATGTCGCAGACAGACGATCAATATTGGGCAAAATATTGTACAGTAATAATGCTCCAGTCGTCCCCAAACAGTACAATATAAGCCCGCGCAATGACTACATTTAATATATTGCGCAATAACTAGTTTTGTTTTGTAACTACTGGTTAAAACATGGATGAAGAAAGAAGTAGCTGCTTGAGACATGTTTGAAAATAGAAAAAAACCTTTATTTCTCTCTCTTGCCTTTTAAGGCCCGTGACAATTGTGTGACTGCTTTTGTAAGACAAACAGGTGCACTCGTCGTATTTAAGGCTGAAATATTTGTGCACGTGGCCCACACACGGCAACAATAAATCACTCATTGCACAATAAATCAGACTGTTTTTGACTGACACGACACATTGTACAGGCTCTCAGCATAAGCCACGAGCGGTCAACAGTATTGCGGCCAACATGCAATTATGCGCAGTAATATTGACCGTCTTCGGGCTGCTTTAACGATGTTACCCACTACCGCCTTTTCATATTAGCGCGAAAGACGGGAACACGGGCGACGTAATAACGCTATAGAAGTGTATTGTGAGTCAAATGAAACTGCCTAAATACGCAGTAGCTTAGTGTGTAAAGAGGCGCTAAGCGCCTTTACACACTAAGCCGGTTTTGGCGGGACAGTTAGAGATAAAAAATTATACGAAGCCTACAGTTTGCCGGACTTTCCCCGTTCTCTGCGTATGAAAGGTTTCATTTAACTCCATACACTTCCTTGACTCGCACTTTTGCTTATTGCTGAGAGCCTTCTATTCGCGAGATGAATTTTTTTTAAATGATCGGTTTGATGTGAGGTTTGCAAAGCTTAATTTGCAATTTTGGTTACTTTCGACACAGTATATTTTTTCATTATCAATGTTGAGGGCATTTTACGTTATGACTTTATATTAGTTTAATTTGTAACTTGGTCTATCTGCCTATCTGTTTTCCCTCTAAATTTGTTGTATGTTTTGCTTTGTTGTTTTAACTGATTTGTCGGTGTACAAATATTTTTATGTTTCACCCATCTATTATTGATCTGTAATACCTGGAAACGGCATATGTTCCATGGTAGCAATGCCACACGCTATCACTAACTCCAGGGCCGTTGTAAGCCGGGCATTATGCATGATAATGCCCGCCTGTAATGCCCCAAAGCTCGCTTAACAAGGGAGGGCCTGACCAGCTATCCAATTTTATATCTCTTAGCAATGGAGATCGGGTTTATACAAACCTATGTATTAAAACAAAATCAATAACTACCAGTTCTAATATATGCCATTAAAGCGGTTTCGGTTATTTGAAAAATTGCGTTCGCATCTTTCCAAATACCACCAAATATGCCACATACTACCGAGCACACTGTTGCCTTGATGCTTAACTGGTCGCACGCCTTTCGGTCGCTTTTATGGCCTCTTCTGCTGTTTTGTGGAATTTCTTCCATTTTGAGCAAATCGTTAGCAAAAATGCCAGCTGACCCAACTGATAGAAACGAGTCAAACTTAACACCGGTCGTTATCTGCTTTACGTATACTAGGTACAGGTGCAACTTATTTTTTATATTGCGAATGGGTAATTCTTGGTGAGTCGTTGAAAAACTCTTTTAGGTAAAACATGAAAGCATTGTATGCACCACGGCTTTACTGGACTATGATGCCCATCGGGTCGGAAGTAGCCCGAGGGGCTTCGACCTTCCAGGGCATTATGGACCTTGGTAACGCCCTGATACTGTAAATAGCTATTGGAAGTGGTGAAAAGGGGAGAAGAATGGCAACTATTTTTGACATATTTATTATTTTTACTAGCTGCGACCTGACAATAAAGAAAGCACCTTATTCAGAGTATTGTATTATACTTAGAACAATAAAGCTTCTTTTTGGAAGTTGAAATGAAGTCGATAGTGTTGGTTGCCGCCCGTCTTCCGTCTTTCTCGCTAACATGAAAAAGGCAGTTAGTTAATATGTGGTGCCGCCCGCGCCTCGTTGAACCTTCTGTTTCTGCTTAACAGTAATGAAACACTTTCCACCTCGGTTTGTAATGTACAACTTGATGCATGTGTGTTCACTTGCCTGTTTTTTTTAATAATAATCCAAGAAGTATAGGGATTACAGTGCCATGTCAAACTTTGCTAAACAGAATATGCAGATTAGCACTAGAGTAGAACGAAGAGTGTCTGCAGGAAAACTTACGCTATGGCACACATTTAGATGATATTTCATCAGTCTGAGTTAAAAAAATGGATTAAGCTTCCTAGAAAACATTAAATTTAGACATTTGTGCGCAGCTACACCGTGTTGGGACCCATCTTGGACTTTTGCATGTTAAACGTGACACAAACCAAGCTACCATTTTCTAAATCGCTGGACTGTAAAAACTGCTGGTCACTGCACACACGTTTCTAACGCATTACAAAAATAGAAACTATTATCTTTGAGTAAAAAAGTTTATGGACTGCTTTTAATTTTGGAAGTTTGCCAAGTACATTAACAGGGTAGTATGCGCTGCACAGCACCTTGCGATTCAAATATTTATCACATGTGTGAATTCCATAAAAAATATTGTTGGTTTACTTGACAAGTTGGGACCGCTTTGGCTTAGGGCCGGGGTTTCGTTTTTTGCCACCTACTCTTTAACTTATAACCAAGAAGAATAGAGAAAAACGCGTGCTGCAGGAAAAGTTTTAGGCCATTTCATTGTATCTTTTGAGCATACAAATAGAGCACTAGAACATTAAGCTTTCAATATAACTAATGGAAGAACCTTATACATGTACAGGGTCTCCCACTGGGAACTGCTGCAATCGCTGTCAGTAAAAAGTATGACTTGAAAATTTTTAAAGGTCTCGTAACAATATAAAGTCGGTTGGGGACATACAACTAAAGCACTTTGACAGCTCTATCACTGCCAGCCATACCGGAGGGTTAATGTAGACTTCCCTACTGTACAAATGGAGTTTCACCCTTACAGCAATTTGGTTTTTAAATTCTGCGTAAAATTCTTAGGCATAAATTATGTATAATGTTCTATACCTAATACATTTACAACCAATTCTGAGAGTTACCAGGTTGACTTAAGCAGTTGGTTAAACTTCACTTATCAAGTTTGGATTTGACCATTTTGAAAAATTTTAGAATTGGTTGTAACACTAAGTTCAACCGTTTTTTTCTTATATTAAATTTTATGTCAAAATAACGTTTGCATGGCTTCGATTACATGGCCATCAGTACTCTACTTAACAGAGAGTGCTTTGATATGAGTTGGGTTATTTTGCGAAGAAAGGACTTTTTATGGTAGACTGTATCGATTATTTATAAAATTAATAAATGCAGGGTGGTTAACGTTAAAAAAATTATAACGACAAAAACCTTAAAAGTCAATTTTTTACACCCCCAATCTTTTACTACTTCCAGCTCCTTAGGCCAATAAAGACATAAGGGTAATGTCTGCATGAGGATTGTCTATTTCAAAGAAATTTATAGTTTTCAAAATATTAACGATTGAATATTTATCTATCTCTAACAAGGCATTAAAGTACGGGTGCTACGGGATATGGCTGTGACGCTCTACATTTTTTAACATTATTACAAAAATCGTAAGGGTTACAGTTACCCAATCGGCATATTTTAAAATTGCATGAAACATTGTGTTGTCCGACAAAAGCGCAGTCCGACAAAAAAA